>JAECUM010046742.1:0-16581 GCA_016617855.1 Megalonaias nervosa | reverse complement strand
ATATATATATATATATACATTAGTATTTCCACACTTTACAAAGGAGAAAATATCCGCAACTGTGATAGTGGGGAATAATCTGGCCATGTTTTGTTTGAAAGTGATGTTGATATTATGTTTCAATGATTCATGCATTACCCTCACATATATGAAGTACAAATAACGCGTTCACAAATAACGGTTTTCCAGATGATAATAAAGACGGCGACGTCTCTTTGAAAAGCAAATATCACCCAATTCAAGGAAAACGAAAGTTTACTTCTTGCAACTTTATTTGGATGTATCAAATAAAAATCATGCAGTCGCTTAATCGAAACTTGATCAGTAGTTTTAAAACGTAGAAAGTTCTGGTAGACGGAATACTAATACATAAGAAGTAATAGGAACCCACGGAGTCCACATTCGGTATAAGAATTTATACGATAAAGAAAGCTAGCAGTCTAAACCTGTAGTCATAGCTCCTTCAGAGGGATCAAGGTAGAAAGAAACCGCTATTAGACAAAACTAGATTGTTCTGTTAAAGCTGATTGCTATTGATATACTGTAGTATTTAACATGTTGAATAATAAAATATATTTTTTGCATTCCTACGGATCCAAACAATTCGAAACAGTATACTGGTATGTGTGCATATTCTTGGGTTATCTCTCTGCATGTTAGAGCTAAAGTTAGCAATTAAAAATTCATCAAATTTGTACAAGGTGAAGATCAAAGATTCCTTCTATCACTCAGTTATAAGTATATGTTGGGTGTGAATGTTTCTGTATTCCTCAACACAAAACTTGTGCCGTCGGGAGATTCAAGACTAACAGAAGGCTTAACTGACATTATAACTTTAATTAACAGGTGTAGGATTCCGATTATTAAAATTCTAAAAGCTCTTTCCGTTTACGTTCTAAGAGTGTGAGACAAAAGTTGCAACACATAATTTTACATCAGATTTTTCGCGGAGTTCATAGCCCTAACTATAGGTTACTGCATTTGTATGGGAAAATGTGAACGAGTTTTTCTGAAAATACTGCACGACTATGCGGAGTACAGTATTTTTCAGGAAAAAAACGAGTTCATATTTTTCCATACAAATGCGGTAACCTTCTTATTATATGCTCCTTTTGTTTAACTACCTAAGGCTTAATATGAAAGGAGATTTCAAGAAACAATGTAATGTTACGTGTCTGGGCTCGTACAAAAATAACAAAGAAAAGAGTGAAACTAACAAGCTTTGTAAAATTTAACAAAATAATTTATTTCCCTAGAAAACAAGGTAACAATAAGAAAAAAGACTTATCAATCTAATCCAAAATTAATCCTAGAATTAATAAATATAAGTACTATCAATAAAAAGTCCTAAGTGAATCAAAGTTCGAATCTCGATGAAGTTCCAAGATGGAAGGCGATGACGTCTTCTATAACCTGCTTTGTGTTGTCGTGTCAGCAGTTCCTTGTTGAATCACCAAGAATAATATTGCGGCTTTAGAATTTCGAATAATTTTCAGTAAATGTCTTTGTCCAAGAATTCTAATGAGCACCAGATAATTCCAGGGAAAATGAATTATTTTAAATAAAAATTCAACTCAAACTGGTCACAACAAAAATACATTTGAGCTCCGAAGGTATGAATTACGACTGAATAAAATCACCATGACCCTAACTGAAACGCAATTTAGATCCCCGTGATGGGGTCACGTGATCACTTAGTTCAAGGGACGTAGTAACACCACACGCCGGCTATCACGTCCGCCATGGACGAATTCGATTCTAGTGAACGAATCTTACTGTAAGATTCAATAATACAAAATAAAAAAGAGTTGTTTACTACAAAGCTGAAACTGGCTCTGAATCTAGGTCACCAAGAGATACAACGTTTCTACTACAGCGTGTTTTCAGGTCAAAACGAACTGAACTGAATTTTCCGGAAAAATGTCAAATCCAGTGAATAAAGTTATCATTACAATAACATGTAATGAAACAAAAATAAAATAAAAAAGAATTTAAAATTAACACACAAGCAATTAAATTACATATACATAACAGTAATTAAATTATGCTTCATTTTAAAAAAATTCACAAGCGTAGATTCGTCGATAGACAACAACAGTATTCATGCACTCATTGCTCCTCCCGGCGATCTTTATCTTAGTCGTGCGCTCTACATAACAAAGAATTGTCGTTAGGGTCTACTTAAAATTGAAATGTAGAGTCATATTTCGAAAGAATGATTTTGTTTCTATGTTGATTCAACTCAGTTCTGCTTTTCTGATTATGAGGGACTGGATAATTCAGTGCAGCAAGGAGAATGGATTTCAGCTGGAAATGTAGGCTACTTGAAATTCCAGTACATTTCAATGTTTATCAGGATTTTTGCAGGACATGTCGGTAGGATTTAAAGATCTAAGAAAGTACATTTTGAGGAAATTCAAGATGCATAAATGAAAGTGTATTTATTACCATTCTTATTAACAACTAAAGAAAACATGCTTATGTCATGTCACTTGCATCTAGATGTTGGAGGGACCTCACCTATGATCTGTATCATGCATTGTGTCTTCTATCGCTAGCCTAACATTGTATCAACATAGTTACACGGGGACAATTCAAAAGCACCTGTTGTGTGACACTTCATTTACCCAGGAAATAGTACTTCTTCGTCGTCCTACCAAAACATTAAGTTGCACTTTTTTCTCGAATCTGGTATTTGGACAGACTTGTAAAATGATACGTCTGGGATAGATATGCGATAGCCCTTGGCCTCAATATGCTTTTCTATGTTGTATTTTTTAGACCCTAGGGAGCACTCGTCATAGTCTTAACTATTCTATTTTTGAAAGGATATGTATCTTCTTCTAAATAACTGTTTCAACGATCAGAACGGTATTTTCGATTACTGCATCTCTCATGTTTGTTGTCGAGATTATGAATATCACGTTTATTCATTGCTTCTTTTAACATTTCGTTTCTAACTCTGCGAACTTGTCTACATCGTTAACCTTATTGTCTGTATTTTCAAACGGTCGAATCAGCTGCTTTAGTTCATTCTCAAACACATTTAATCAACCGAAACCTAAAGCGTCTACTACACAAGTGTACATGGTTTGTTTACAAAGTAGTTCCTAATATGCTATACTACCTTTAGACGTTACCTAAAAGCTGTAAGTCGGATTATTTTACAGTAAGATAAAGTATGTGTTGCACAAAACATGGGCAACGCACATAAAATGGAAAATGTTTGAATATAGTGTGTGATTTAGATTTTTAAAGTAGCTTTAACAATTTTTTCAGTCGTATCACTACGATGTCTGCAATATAGTTTTATAGTGATGTAGCACTGGGGCATCATGCCGCAGACACGTAGCATGATGTCCCACCCAGTCACATTATACTGACACGAGACCGACCTGTCCGAACACTAACCTCTTAATGCTGAGCGCCTTGCGAGGTAGCTGTAAGTACTACTTTTTAAAGTCTTTGGTATGACTCGGCCGGGGTTCGAACCCGCGACCTCCCGCATCCGAGGCGGATGCTCTAACTACTAGGCCACCGGAGCAGTCGCCTGAGTAGAAAGTATGACTGACTTTAGATGGACAAACAGAGACGTTTACGTTACAAATGCTCATTGACTTTGAAAGGATATTCCGAACTTTGTAGATTTGTGTCCTGATAGACAGAAAATCATAGGTAAACACTAGATTCAATAATTGATATCTTAGTACAGTAATTACCTTGTTTCTGGGTAATGAGAATCTGAATTCTACGCATCGTCTATAGATGTCACTCAGTTTTGGTTGCATTAAATAAACCTGACGGTTCATTATAGAGTTGCACCTATTATTATGGTAGAACAGAAACCCTAGCACATTTTTATTTTCCAGCGTTTCGCTTTTGTTGTTATTGCCGTTTTATTCCATTTAAAGAACGCATGTATTTTAACCGTTAACAATGCTTTTGTTTCATTGAGATGTCAGAGAAGCAGCCACTGAAACTATGGCATCTTCTTGTCTTTATAATACCGATGCTGTTGTTTCATAACATTAAATCAAAACGTCCGGCTAAATCGTTATGATCCGTGACATTTATGATAGACAGGCAAATAGACAGGCAGTGCAGAGGTTGAATATCATGCTATAGTTATGTTCCTGACTTGTGGTAGAAATTGGCTTGACAGTGACTGAATATATTGATTGATACGTGGACGCCTGAGATTTTGTCGCTGGTTTTGATGGCGCTGCTAGATACGGAAGGAAACATTCACTTTTGTGGAAACCTAACAAATGTTTTGATGACACTGTGTACACAATATCAGCAAATCGAATTTAGGAGAAAGTTCAACACAATAAACATTTCTCCAGATGTCTCTGCATGAACATAAATTGGGCAGCACACTCCAGAGATTATGTCAAAACTAGTTAAGCTTATAATGGTCAAGTGCATATATGTCGTAATATTATATGTCCGATTGGAGGATCAGTGGAAGATCAGAGAACAATCTAGCGAATTAATCATGATTTCAGTTGAAGCCATTGAATGATTATTTTAAATGAAGAAAAAAAAAAAAAAAAAGAAACAAACACGGTTTTTGTGGTTACAACATGTAATACAACTGAAAGGGAGCAATTGTTTTCCCTTTCTAAAATATTGCTCGAGCGATTAAAAAGCTGAACCCAGCAGAGAAGCATCACTGTTTGGTTTTAATCCAACTCCAAGCCTATTTTAACTTTCAAATCACCGCTAATCTTCCTTATGTTTGAAAACGGATCTATACATAGATTTTGGCAACATTTTCTCTGTTCGACCTTTACTTTAAGATAATGTTTGGGAAAACAGAGAGAGAGAGAGAGAGAGAGAGAGAGAGAGAGAGAGAGAGAGAGAGAGAGAGAGAGAGAGAGAGAGAGGTTTTCATTCATAGTAAACATACATTCAAATTGAAAGAACATGTTTGCTACTAACATTTTAATTTGTGATTAAATATGAGAATTAATGCAACGATTATCAAGTACAACGTGGCGAACGTTAGGAGACAGGTGGTACAATTTGAAGGTGGTGGAAGTTGATTTGTTTCCTTTATTTGTCATCTCATTTACGTACAGTGTATTCTCAAAGAAGAGGTATTGGTAATACTTTTTAGTAAACATTCATACTTGGTATACTTATTTTTGGATTACATGATATAAAAATTTTAAAAATATGTCATCCTTAAGAAACCTAATTCATTTGAATTGCTGCGCTGTCTTTTTATAATTCTTTCATTTCTAATTCCATTGCCTGTCTCTGGCTACGTGTCCAGAGGAGAGATGTATCATGGTAACATACAACCCGCTTAAGAGCAGAAAATACCATAGCTTAAACTTAAGCGAGTTATATGTTACCATGGCACGTCACCGCCGCACACGTCCAGGAAGGTTAGTTGTTGTTATGGTTGGTCGTTAAGGGTTTAACGTTATTATTTCAGCACAAGTTTGGCTATATATGGCGGCCAGTTTCACTGTTGGAGGAGGAACGAGAGAAAACACCGGAGAGTATTACCGACCCACGGGAAGCTACTGGATAGCTTTCTCATGTACCCACATTGGCCAAGCCTGAGACTCCAACCCTCTCACACAGAAGTGAGATCAGTAGCGTACTAACGGGGGTTGGGGTGGGGGTGGCAGGTGGACGACACGTTTGCTCCGTGTGCCAGAGGTCTTGGTGCGCAAAAACAGCTGAAAAAAATTAAATTGCAGGAAAATTGTTCCCCGGGGGTATCATCGTGGCAGCGGGAACCATTTGCCCTTTGTACACCATTGGTGAGATGGCAGTGATCCGTAATAGTGAGCGTTTTAAACAACTCGGCCACTCGGGTCCCCATCGCAGAAGACTGCGCTTCAAGTTATTTTCCCCTGCTCTTAACAACACACGAATACAGTTTTGCATTTAGTACATAGACCATCTTGGAATTTTTATAAATGAAGTTGGTTTACTGCATGAATAAATTGAAAACAAATGACTGATTAAAATTCGAGTCAGTGCATCTAAAAATATCTATGCGCGAACGTCAAAGAAGACATATATAAGTAGTCCTAATCTGTATGTGGTACGGTAGAAGACCACAAAGTTTTGAGGGAGCTAGAAACATCCAAAACGAAAACCAGGTGGAAAAAGCGGCCAACAATATGAATTTACTGGGAAAAAACCTCTTGAATGCCCTATGCTACTTGCCTGGGCAATATGCCAAGGATTGCAGAATTACCACTAACTAAATGAAATTTTTTTTAAACCAGTCTGCACTAGCCCGCCTAACTCTAACTAAAGTATTGAAGGAAGAATATCCTAGTGGCCGTTCCAGGTATTATTGGGCAGTACCTAAACACCTGGAGAAATACTTTAAGTATTAACAGTTGGACTCTTCAAATTACAGCCATTGTAAGGGCTATTAATTTCCATTTATAGGTTTTCAGTTTGGCTTGAAAATTATATTCGATGATACTTATGCAACAACCATAATTCATTATTCACCGATCAAAATTAATCAAATTTACCAAACACGACTGAAGAAAATTGGAGTGGTCACTTAGACCTATTATTTACACGATTGGGTTCTTTTTTGGGAAACAAATGTACGCTATTTACACAAAGTTAAACTATTCTCGCATTATTTAGGAACATTGCCCAATTATTGTTGATTTGACTAATTGCCCAGGTGGCTTACAGATTATTGGTAGTTTAAATTGTCCATTAGAATAACTGGACTAAATCTGATTAGAGTACGACCTGGCGTTTCATTACTTCAGTTGGAGCTTGTCGCCTCTTGCAGAGTCCCTCTCCTCCACTTCCTCGCTCGGACACTTACATTTACATGACGAAACGTGGAACTATTTCCACTCGTCCAAATTAACAGGTACCCCGATGAGCGTGTAAGCACGGAACGGGGTGGCGCTATGAATGGGCGGTTGTTAAAGCTTACCGATTGCATTACCTCCAAGACTTTGACTTGATTTAGAGTTGTGTGTAATGTCATTCTAGAACGTGGAAAAAAACCCAAAACAAAACAAAACGGTTTTTGTGCTTACAAAATGTAATACAACTGAAAGGGAGCAATTTCTTTCCCCAGTATTTGACAGGTTATATATTTCAAACAAGGATCAGACATATCGAAAGTGATAGAACTTATGAATACCAAAAAAAATAAAATCTTTTAATAATGGTCAATTTCATTGATAAACTTTCATTCATAGAAATAGCGTTGAATATTCAGATATCTTGTAAATAATTTCATGGACCGTTGCTTAAATATGAAATCGAATTACATAACGTCTGATTTTATCATCATATTATTGCCCTAAATAATGTAGATATATCTTTCTCTCTACGGATATATTTTGTAAATTAACCTGCTTATTTCTTTTGCATTGATCTGCATCTGCATACGTAACTGTTTTCTTTGTATGCTATACAGTATAGATAATTACGCCTTCCTGTGTGTTGTACTATCTGCCATACAATTCAATTAAATTAAGTGAAAATAAAATGTATCCATTCAGTCTGTTTGGACTATTGAAATGAACAAAGACTCTTCATAAAATAGACACTAATGATGATTATATAGATGAATGTTATAACGTCCTAGTGACTGTTTATTTTCATCTGACGAGATAATACAAATGACAACGTATCTAGAATAGGAAGTAAAATTATACATCATACAGGCATGTATATTTGATATCTTGGAATGATTAAGAATTAATGGCAGCAGGTTTCGGGGATAATACAGGCTTTTTTAAAATTAATTGACCTGTTTACGATCTTAGTAAATAATCATTAGTAAATAATCACTTTGTCCAGTTTATGATTCTTGCATAATTCATACGAATATATCAATCTTCATGATGTATGTTATAATGCAAAATAAACACTCACTCTATGTATTTCTTATTCCACTGATAGAAAGCATAGGTAAAGAGTAATAGTGAAAATTGAATTAAATTAAACACAAGTGTGAGGCTATTCCTGGACCAGGAGTGAAAATATTACATTTTGACACTTTCTTGTACAACGAATGCCTTACATGAGTGCCTGCCATCAAACTAACATCAATAAGAAACCCATTATGACGAATCGAATCTCGCTTAATAATTTATGTTTGGACTGATCAGTGCGTTTGTTGTGCAGAATAACACTTTATGTGTTGTTTCCAGTCGACTATATTTCTTTTTTAATAGTTTTGTTTTCAAAGTGATGTTCTCAAGCATGATCTGACGACCGTGTGATCCACATTCTCTCTGGTGGTGATATATATTGATTTTTCCAACGTGTAATCGATATTCTGTCTGATGGTGATATATATATATATATATATATATATATATATATATATATATATATATATATATATATATATATATATATATATATATATATGACATGGATGATGACATGTTATTGAAAGACAAGTATCACACAGCTGAAAGGCTGTATGGTGGGTGATTTTGGGTTTCAATGGCAAGAGTTTGCAAGGCCATTATTACAAACATGCAGGACATTATTCTGGTGCAATTTGTATCTACCCCTGTAGGTCTGGACAGATAATGAGAATAGCCTCAAGTGAATTATTTCTAATTACTGTAGCATAGTATTGTCAGTTCACTGTTGTGGTTTCTTTCACCACGTCGTTCTGAGTTCTTCGTTGTATGTTGAAAAACACAATGCACATAACCATTCCAGGAGATTTGGAAAGACATGCTTTTACAGGTGATGACATATTGGTGTTTCCATACATTGTCTTGTTATTTACTGTCGGGTTAAGACGTCATATTTAGGAAATAACAGCCTTCTACTTTACACTTGCATAATTATGCCCTACAGATCTTTAACGTTCAACGCATTTGTTCTTTATAAAACACTCAGGACACCCAACATGTACAAAACCTTTGCATTTCTAATTTCCTTGTCTGAATTTCCTTGTCTGAATTTCCTTGCACGTTTCCTTAAGAATCTTCAATCTTGAAAGCAACCTTTCAGAGAGTGACACGTCACTCTTCCTTGACATAAACGTTCGCATAATCAACCATTTCTTTTGAAAAATATGCCCTGGGGCTATCTTTTATTATATCATGGTTAACAGTCCTCCTGTCATCGCTAAAATGTTGCATCCATCTACTGCTTCCAGGTTTAGGTCCATAAACAGCATCGAAGCCAACTTTTATATGTGTAAATGATTTTTCTAATTATGCTTAAAATTTCATTACCACTGTCTCTTTGAAAAAGAATTTACCTTCCTTTTAACCACCGTCTCTACATCTATGGCACGCAAAAAGATGACTCCACTAAGCATGCGACATCATCACGTAAATGTTAGGGACTATGTTGGGACATATGTTGATTCAGATGAGCTATTTTAATGACATTTGGTTACTTTGTTTAGAAGCTACTGCATTTATTCTAGAACGGTTCTTTCAACCCTCTTAAAAGTAGTAATAGAAATAAAAAAACCGAATCTGACACAAAAGTCAATGCGATAAATAAAGGAAAAGCTATAGTGTAATCTTCAGTGTAAAAAGGTAATTTTAGAAGTAGTTTGTACGGCGAAAAATTATATCTTATAATATATTATATGATTGAACATTTTGCTTACATATCTCACTGTCAAATCAAACCAAAACCACTTTTAAAAAGATAGGAGGGTGTGCATATTTTGGTTGCATATCTTTCTCAGGTCATTACATGGAGATTTATATGAACGGTACTCCTGTACTGATTGTCCATGAACGAGTAACTGAATGAATATATAAAATTTACCTAATGTGATAAAGAGCTTTTTAGATGACTGTCATTGCGATTATTAAAGTTGTATGAGCGTTCTCCGAGAGTTTGTGTGTGAGTGTGATTTGGAGTTTTAACGTAGCTTTAACAATGTTTCAGTCATATAGCTACGATGTCTGCTATGTGGCAGTTTATAGTGATGTCTAGCATTGGAGCATCATGCTGCAGATATGTAGCATGATGTCCCACCCAGTCACATTATCCTGACACTAGGCCAACCAGTCCTAACACTAGCCTCTTAATGCTGAGCGCCAAGCGAGGCGGCTGTTAGAACCATTTTTAGAAGTCTTTGGTATGACTCAGCTGGGGTTCAAACCACGACCTCCCGCATCCGAGGCGGACGCTCTAACCACTAGGAGAGTTTGTACATATCCCTTGGTAACTGGTAACGTCATTTAGATGATGTTTAATCGCGTCGGTCACATAATGTCGAGCTGTGCAGTAACAGTTGAAGTTAGAAAAGCTGTGATTCTTTAAAGATAACGAATGTGTGGATAGAATGATTAAACGATTAAATACAGTGATGGTATGGCATGGTATATAAGAAGAAATTACAACATTACCTATAGAATATAAGCTATACGGCTGATTCATTAATAGCGAGACAAAATATGCGTTGCACAAAATACGAGGAACACAAATAAAACCCTTGTAACGGCTGAGCAGAGTCACGAAATTGGGAAATGGACGATGCAGATATTGTTGATTCATTTATATTTAAAACACTTTATTATTTTACAAAATAACATTCGCACATTTGGAAAATGGTGTCATGCCAGAAAAAGTATAGCTGTATAATACATTTAGTCACTAATATCTAATACTGCGCCATATGAAACTGGAACCTGACTTTTTGTATTGCCCAAAGACTTCACCTTGATATTGTTACATCAAATAAATATGACAGTTTAATTATATAACTGTACTTATGATAATGGTAGAAACAAATGTTAGCGTGCTTTTATTATTTCTCTAGCATATGAATTTAGTTCTATTATGTTAGCACTGCAAATAATTGTACTAATTCTTCCTGTTTGATCAATGTGTTGGTTGTTGTTACTGTTCTCATGCAGAACGTTTGCAGGATGCAAGTATGTCTATCGATAATAATGCTTTATTCCTTGATCAATCAGTGAAGAAGACACAACTTTAAATTCATTTTATGCTATGAAATAAAACGTTGTTTTATTCATTGTATTCTATCCAAATGTCAGGGTAATTCGTTATGACCTGTGATACTGATAATAATCAGACAGTCATAAGATTGGATATCATGCTATAGTTGTGTTCCTAATTTGCGATAGAATTTCGGTAGACGATGACTGGGGAATATTAATCGACACGTGAACGCAAGCACTGCGTTTGAATACCACATAGGCATTAGTAGACTCTCCAACCATTCGGTATCATGTTCTTTGAATCGAAAGTTTATTGAAAGAGGTTAGGAAGAATATCATAGACCCTTGTATTTCTAAGTTATTGCTTCTTCTTGTGAATATGGAACAGACAGGGTTGAGATCCTGAATATTACTAACTTACAGATTTTTTTAAGATTATTTTTGGTCAGGAATATTAGTTAATATTCGTTAGACAAAGATAGTGCTCAGACCACCATTGTGCAAATACTAAGTAAGTAAACAATATCCTGAAATACGTAAGAAATTCTCTTTAGTCGTCATAAGTTTCAAATTTACTTTAAATGATATAGTCTGTCAGAAGAAATGTTAAATACGGCCAAACCATGCTTAATTACCCTCAAATTACACTCAACCAAATATTGTACCGATTATTTGGAGCAAAGTTTATGTATGGGAGCCAAGTTTTCTCACGTGACGATGAAACGCGTTTTCTTTTCTCTAGGTCATTTTTGCTTTCTTTCATATAAGATCATTTGGGTATTTTTAAAGTGAATTCATCGTAGGGCAGTATAATGTACACACGTATTAGCACGTTGTCCCGAAGTGTATTTAATGTATTTAAATTAGACTTCGAGTGTTAAGATACATTTATTACATTTCCTATCCAAAAAGAAAAGCTAATTTCGTCTATGTGGTTATGTAGAAATATCTCTATTAAACACGTTTGCCTATCATATATACAAAATATGCAATATACAAAAGTGGGGAAAATAGCATGTACTCATTGTGTGAACATAAAAGGTCCTACTTAAAGATGCTTCTAATATGATCTGATCGGTTAGTTGGCCTGGGATAATGCCTGCCATAGCGATTTATAGGCGCCGCTTGACACCTAACTGGTCATTTCAGTCTTAATCAACTACAAGTGTCTGTCGGGGTATTGGATAGAAATATCATGCACCAATTAATCAGTAAATAAAAGCTGGGTTTTTCATACTTGTTCAATACGGACATAAAAACAAAGATTCAACCTCTGAGCTGATCAAATCAAATTTGATACCGACCCTTTTGTGTCCTTTGTTGTTTCGTTTAAAAAGACAAATCAAAGCAACGTGACGTTACAGGAGATATTTCACAGTAGATAACATATTTGCTCAATAGTTTAACGTAACAGTATTGCCTTTGATATTCATCCAAACCTAAATACAGTTTGTACTTAAAATATCGAAACACGGAACATTCTACAGAGTCACAAGAAAACAGTTTTGCTACAAAATGTTCGAATTAACTATAACTTAAATACATGATCCCAAACGTTAGAGTGTGTCACGAAATTATCATGAGATCGTTCGTAATATAGGTCTCTCCCAGTGTATGAGATTAGTTCTAAAACTTACATAATATATATCAGTAACCTTTCCCTACAGCTATTCGAGGGAAGTTGTTGATAAAGATGGATTATACACAGTATCTAAAACTCAGTGAAATTAATTGTTTGATAATAAATGACATGTTTGTGATGCTTAGCATAACTTTGATAAACTGGATGCTTTCGTTACTAGGTTTCAATCATCTTTTGCTTGTATTTTCATCTTGTTTCTTTCAGAGAAACGTATCCATTGAATCATTTAAAAGTCTGGTATTTTCTTTGAGATAAAGCTATCACTAGAAGTGCATACATTTTTTAAAATTTAATTGTATTTTCTAGCTTTCCCCTAAAATATCGTACCTGACGAAGAATATGGTACCAGGATAAGATGCACTTAGCCTGTATAGTTACGCATACTTGAATCAGAGTCAAAGTTGAATGTGAAATTGACTTCTACACCTTATGTCAACGCAAACGATTGAACTGTATTCAAAGACAACGCGAGATAAAATGAGATAATTACCAAAGAGAACAAGAATAAGTATCGGTGTCATTTCACGGAAGTGAAAAGCGCAGCATTCAGCTTTATATGTACATGTATTAACTCTTACCACTAAAAATGACAGTGTCGAAGACATATAAATGAGTTGTCATAATCAATAAAATGTCTTTGCAATATCCTCGATGTCTTGTTTGTAATGTGACAGGTCAGTAAACTACAAATTTCCATATTAAGATTATGCAGTATCCATTCTTTATTAATCAAATTTGAAGAAGTTCTAAGTTTTGATAGTTTTGTACTTTTCTGGGTATGATTTATTGCATCACTGATTTCCCCTGACGCCATTTCCGTGTAAACTATGCTGGTAAAATTAAATTACTCTCGTATGAGAAAGACTTGTGTCATTAATGCAGAATCACCAAAAGTACAATTTCTATTGCTCAGCCGTAAGGGGTTACGCAATCAATTTATCTTTTCAACATGTTAGAGGGTTGTCTTAATGAAACAATTTATACTTCGACCTTTAGATGACATAATCAATGTATGATCAAACAATGGCAAAACACAATTTCGATCGATCAGGCTGCTCAGGCTGCAATTTTAATTTGTCACACAACTTTAAAATCTGTCACAAACTGTAGAACATTAACATCATGTAATATAATTAAAAGTTGGAGAGGATATCAAGAACGTTTGCGGATATTGTAGTTCAATATTATGTTTCTAAAACATTGAATAATAACGTCCGATATAAGACAGCAAAATGACATCATCTAGGGAAATACTTCGCAAATACTTTGTTTCTTTCAAACGGTATTGCTAATTGCTTTTGGAATAAGTGATCATTTCAAACATGCATTTCATTTTTCAAAATCCGTTTCAGTTCTAATACTATAGTGTGGTTTCGTATGCATGTTTGATGGAAACATCTTCTGCAAATATAAATTGTTCGAGATGGCTAATTCACAAAAGTAATTGCAATGTTTACGTTCATGAAATTTTCCATGGCGTTCTGCATCATATTTTGTATAAGTGAAAAACCTCATTACTCATCAAGTTTCCTTTAAAAAAATTATATTTGCTTTTAGAAAGTTGAACTGAGTGAATTAGTAGGCCTAATTAGTCGATTAAAGGTAATTTTAAATGCTGATAGACTTTTCAAGATAATAAAATAACATAACCAAAAAACAGCAACTGACACCGGAATTTGGGAAGAAAAGAAAACAAAGCATCAAACTGGGGACATCGTTGTTATGAATCATTTGTGATTATTTCATTCTTAGTTTGGAAAACAAAGGTACTTGCTGCATATATATATATATATATATATATATATATATATATATATATATATATATATATATATATATATATATATATATATATATATATATATATATATAAAGAATAACCGATATTATAATCATTAATATTATGTCACAAACAACCCTTTTATATAATGAGGGAGATAATGGTTTCAAATATTGCATTTGAATTGTTAGCAATCACTTGATAGAAGAAGTACATCGATTAAATTTGCATTAAGGTAGAAAGAACTTTTATTTTATCTGTACCAAAAAGCACCATTGTCTTTGATCGAATTGATAGTCAAATGTTTATCGGTGATTCACGATGACAGACACTTTACAGGTTACAGTGATTGTAACAGAAAGCAAAAATGTTACTAATGTAAGGATTCTTATTTTCGCAAATTTGTTTTTGTGCTGTACATTCTCGATTAATAAGTCTTCCACGAAAACTAAATATAGGGGAGTACCTTGAAGAGGCGTAATAATGATACAATACTAATATCAGTTGGATAGAAGCTAACATTCCGCTAAAATATCATAAGATCGTAAGCCCGAAAAGTTTGTAGAGCGAAAATAATCGGCTTTGCTGTTGATTAAGCTGTTATAAAATATGTTTATGGAGATACCGCTGCGTCTAAATATATTATTTCAAGTTACTGAACATTACAAGAAGATTTGCCCCATAGTCTTAATAGACGATAATGGAACGAATATTGTATGTCATGTTGAGATAAGTGAAGTTATCGCAATAATCCTGTTGGTTGTAAAATGTTTTAATGCTCTAAGCATCTGAATGAATTACATTAGATAGTCAGCGATGCATTAAATAAATACGGAAGATATTCTTCTGAACCAGAAATTCGGAAATAAGATATTATAGCAATGTTTTTTGTTTTTTTTGTTTGTTTCAGTATTATGTAACTCGTTGCTGTGTTTATTTCTTTTATCTTTGAAATTATGCGTTAAAGGAATTTTGTGAACATTCATGAAACTTAAATACTAGCTTACAAGATGAGTCCAACTGCAAGCTGTACAGAACTGAGATCTGCCGTAGTATTATGTGCTGGTAGATCTGGGTCTGTGAAAATTTATTAAGAGTAGTCAGTGAACAAACAACAAAGACTGATCTGCAGACGCATTATTATACGGCAGATCAGCGTCTTTGTTGCTTGCAGTTTGACTTGACTTATAAGCTAGTATATCCTGCAGACACCGTTCAGCCATAATTTCAGTAAAATAAACACATGACAAATTTAATGTGGCAGGAACTGTACAAGACTGCACTCGGTGCATACTAAAGTAGCGAATCTCATTTCATACCAGTAAACTAATTGTTTCTTAAGTAGCCACTATGGTGAACGATTTTCTCGACATACGTCATTATATATTCCTAAATATAAACGGAGGAAAAGTACAAATGCAAAACTTGAAAATTCATGGAGAGAATAACATTTATACTTGTACTTAAATCTGAAGTAAAAGGAAGTCAGAATTCTAACAAATGTCTACTACTGGCAGTTATAAATGACTTCTAAAGTGGATGGGTCAAAAAGCATTAAAGATAAATGCAGCTTATGCCTCTGCAGAAGAAACTCAATCGAACATTATAACATGTGAATGTATTACATTTAAAATTGCACTGGAAATTTATCATTACATATAAATGGAAGCCTTCTTATTGGGGTAAATGGTTCCGCTAATAAGATGAAAGGTAACAGGTTTACGTTGATCACATGAAATGTGACTGGTGTCCATTTTAAAACAAGTGTCTTTAGGTGTAGTTGCTTCTTTAGCAAGCATACGCCATATTAGAGCAGGAAAGTCATAAGCAATAATAACAACAAGATTTTAACTGTCATTATTAAATTGTAATAACAATTTAAATATTGAGCCTGTCACATAATAAAACCAGTGATCATCATTCATGTTGACATCTCAGGCTTAGATAGTCCTTGACTAGACTAGACACACCTGATCATATTATTGTATTGAAAATTTCCTCAGCTGTACTTTTCTAAAGTATCAACTTAAACTTTGTGTTTGTGTGAACTATTTCCAAGCTAGCTTCGATAGAAGTCATGATTATTTACGGTAGCGGGTTAAAGGTTTTCTTTCAGATGTCACTTCTTGAAAAAAATTCCACCGCAATATAAATAAAAAAATGTACAATTCTCAAACACGGACCAACCATTGAGTAGAGAAAACATTACCACTTTATCAAGAAGTTGACAACACTTGATACATGTGATA
>JAECUM010046741.1:0-28870 GCA_016617855.1 Megalonaias nervosa | reverse complement strand
TTATCAAAGTATAAAACCGTCTGTCTGTCTATCTGTCTGTCTGTATGTATGCATGTTTGTATGTATGTATGTATGTGTGTGTGTGTGTGTGTGTGTGTGTGTGTGTGTGATTCAGTTAGTTGCTGGAATAATTACGTCACCACAGTATCATAATGGAGACTCAAGAACGTGTTAGAATCCCAATCAAATCCCAATAGACCCTGTCAAGACGTCCGCTAAGAAAGGGCCACATGGGAGGTTAGATAAAGTTCTATCTCGGACCCTAAAGGGATCGGCCTTTTGGATTGTTTTCCCCCCAAGGCCAATCAGTCCTCCAGGTCCCTGGACTAGTGGGTTACAGTCTCACTCAAGGGATGAATAAGATGTGGCAAACTACATGTTAGCCTTTTCTTACGTCACTTTTTCCACCTTATTGTTTTTAAAGTATAATATATCAGTATATAAATACTATGCTGAAATGCATATCAATTTCAATACAACGAATAAAATATACCTTTGACATACCTGACATAATATTTTTTTTATAGAAAATGGCTGTTGGTTTACTGAAGTCTCTGACTTAATGTGTGTCTTGTCTAATATCTGCACAAGCAAATCCTATATATTCCATAATAATTTGAATACAACGAAATACATGTTTCTTTACTTTGTGTTTATTCGGCATTTTTATAATCGATCTTTTGTACTATTTAATAGTTTTGGCTAATTTATGTTAGATTATGAAGCATCATCACCATTTCCCACACTCATTATGATACCATGAAAACGCGGCCTCCGAATAACCAGCCTACCAGCTACCAGGACTGCGAAGTCACCCTAGGCTAGGGCAAAGAAGACGACAGCAGACCCAAGGATTTCCCCTCTCCCACCAATTATTACAAAGTCTCCCGACGTAGTCTGTGTGCTAACTTATTGCCAGGATTGCCCCAAATATTGCCCCGATCTCCTCTCTAATTCGCTAGCCTAGGAAACAAGAAAACCTTCACTGATTGAGATGCTCCCCAACGTCAGTATTCGGAAAGGCAAAACCTATAATTTTACAAACTGAGGCGTGCCACTCGCAATAAGAAATTTAATAAAATGTCAGTGCCGAAGAGCTCTACAACGCCTGTTTTGGGGCTAGAATCAACTGAGACGTCGCCATCACCGCCCAAGATGCCCGTCAACGCTAAATCCATTGAACTCCTCGTGAGAGCCCAATCCACGGTGATGCCTGTCAACGCTGAATTCACAGATAATCCCATCAGCACTGAATCCACGGAGACGTCAATCCAGGCACAGTAAAAGACAGTAGCCAAAGGACGAAACGAGAAATCCACAAAGCCTGCACAGCCGAAGCCTGTTGCTATAATGACTGTATCCAAGCAGATCTGTAGCACTGCACCCCCTATTGGTGTTCTACACAAGTCGGATCGGTACCGATGAGAGTGGGATTTGCCCTCTGTGTTTGAAAGTGGTATCCAGCATAAGTGCCAACTTACACCGCACATGCTTGAAAAGGGTTGTATCGCGACACAGCAACTTAGGTTTTATGTTGAAGAAGATAGGCGCCGTCCATTATGAAGCCATGAGTTAAACAGGGAACCTGCTGCACTCGGTGAATGCATGGTTGACGGTGCGAGGTTTTAGTCTGAGCGATATTCAACATAACTTTCAGCATCTCGACCCAGTACACTGACAGGCATTATTAATAACCCTTATTCTCAAAGCCCCAACTTCTTCAATCCCCTCTGATCCTACCATATTAACCCATCTTCCCCAAGCTCCCCATTTACCCCAATTGCCATGATCGTCAATAGCCAGCTCTAGTTCAACGGTGTTAGGATTTGTGCAAGTAGAGGCATCCATGACAGAAATAAGTCCATCAGGAATGAGAGCAGTTTCGCCAGTAACCGGCCCATCCAGACCCGAGGTATATCCAGTGACTGAGCCATCTGGACTACTTCCAGTCCTTCCGCCATACTTGATGAATCTCTAGCAGCTAAATCATCAGTAATTATTTTAGCTAGACGTGAATCAGATGCCAAACATCAGCTATTAACCTTTGAACATGAAGAATATCGTGTATTTGACCATGAGTTCCTGGATAGTCCTGCCCACAGTATGGATCCTGTTGTCATGCTCATCCCATTATATACAATGAGAAACTAGTTTGTACGTCTTCTGCAGACAGTGAATTCAATCTCCTGTTGTCCAAGTTGAAACAGATACGGAATCATCATCTGGATCCAGTCTTGGAACTCGCACTGTGAAGTACATCAAGTCCATCAATATAACCATGGTTCAGGAGGATTTTGTAGCAAATTCGATATGGAAAAACGTGCTCTATTTCGACTCAGTTTGAGGGTCATCTGGTATATACCTTACAAATAGCTCATGCCTATTATCGAAGTTAAATCATCGCCAACGTGAACAGGATCCTGTTTCATCTTCACCCAGAAGCCGAAAATGTGGAAGCGCTTGCCAATCTGCAAGCTCTCAATGCTTATTGTGCCATGCTGCAGATTTAAATTAGCTGCTAGCAGTAAGATCAGCTATATCATGTCTCTAAATATGTTCCCGAGTTTCTGCGAGCAGACCTACGAAATTACAATAACTCACCCAATTTTGAAGGGAGCGTTAGGAGCTGTCTTGGCCGCTCTCGCTTCAGTCAGAAGCGGACTAGCCAAATTAAGCAGCAGAAGAAAGGTCGCGAACTTGCTGACCATTTCTGTGGTGAGAGATTAATTCCGGTCTCCCGTGCGTGTGACCATGGCGAATGGTGTTAAGAATATTTACTTTACTGACCACAAAACAGCTACAATGCAGTTGGCATACATTTCGCTCTTGGAATTGGAGTATGCAGAGATCCAGAAGTATATCTTCCACGTTCACTCTCACGTAGCCACCGAGATAAGTCCAGACAACGTGTTTTTAAATCGCGGTGGGAAACCAATCCACAATCTTTCATCGGATCTTGCTGATGTCTTAAAGATTTTAGGTATCTCCCATATAACCGCCACGGACACATGTCATGCTTACGAAACAGTGTCCGCCGGGCAGTTATCTCTTGGGACAAGTGTTGCTCAATATCTTGGCTACAACACAGGCACCACCGCCAAAGCCCACTACATAGATATAACATAGCCACACATCCAAAAGGCCATTGAGGTCATGAATATACTGCAGGAGCCGAAAGAATGGACGCGATTTGTTCCAGCCTCTTCCACATATGTTGATAGTAGTGAAGGGAGCGATATAGCGACTATGGAAAACTCAGTCAAAAAGGTCGTGGACCTGTATAGCGACAAGATTTATAGCGACAATGGGAATAAGCATTACAAGACGCCCTGGGCCTGTATAGCGACAAAAAATATTGGGTTTCTATAGCGACAATAGAAATGGAATAGATGAGGTGACGTCGCGGTACTGGACATTGGCAACAATGTTGCAAGTGTCTGACCTCAGTCGGGCCAAACAGCGGGCAAAAAAAGCTAGAACGCTTGGCGGGGCGGGACATATCACTGGATAGACATCATACAAACACAAACACTAAACAAAGACACACAAATATGGCAAAGAGAGCAAATCTTTTCGTGGCAATGGAGTGGCTCTGAAAAGGGCCTTGGGGTTCTTCTTCTATTTTCTCCAGTTCTTCCACCATCTCCTCACTTTCCCTATGAATCCTTTCTTCTTCTTCTTTTCTAGGTCTGGTATACATTCAGGATGTCCCATGGATCTAAACGTTTCCTGTATCTTCATCCAGTTTTCATTCAGTCTGTCAGAGTCCTCATTTTCTTCTTTCTGGTTTCTTTGTCCTTTCTCTCTTCTGCGCAGGTACCTTTTATCTTCTTCACCTCCTCTTCTAGCACCTTTCTCATCATTTCTTCTGCTTTTTTAATTGCTCTAATCCCCACTTCACAATAGACTATTCTGTGAAATTCAATATGTCTTGTAAAAACCACCTCACTTTGATCACATCATCAAGGGCCTGCTTCAATGTTCCCACTCTAACATGCTTAGTCTGAATGAAGCCTCTTAATTTCACCACTTCCTCCTCTATCATGCCTTTCAATGGATCAATGGCTACTTTCAGGCTGGTCACTTGGCTTGTCACAAAGTCTACGGTAACTGGATACCTCCATTCATGTTAAAGCCTTTCCACAGCATAGTCTGCATCCATTATCCAGTAACAGCTGTCTTTTAATTCGTTGAACAAATTCATTTTCAAAGGCGTTGACTAGTCAATGCTAGGTTACCAGACTGACGACAGCTGTGCTTTATACACGTGAAACACGGACATGAAGGAAAACAGCCCTTACAGTAACTTCACATATTATATACTATGCACGCAGAAGCGGAAGAAAAAACCCCCAATATCTACTATCCACACAGAAGGGAGGAAGAATAAACACGATATCTACTATCCACACAACATTATCTACTTTCCACACAGAAGGGAGGAAGGAAAAAAACACCATATCTACTATCCATACCAATGTCTACTATCCAAGCGGAAAGGGAAGAAAAAGACCCCAATATCTACTATCCACACAGAAGGGAGAAAAAAAACCCCACCATATCTACCATCCACAACAATATCTACTATCCACACAGAAGGGGAAGAAAAAGAATAAGCCAATATCTACTATCTACACAGGTACGCGCGCACAGTAATACACATACACACAGATATATCAGTAAAGGAGTTGGTGTTGATTTAGTCCGAGTTTCCTCTGACCCTTGCCACCCCAATTGTGATATTTGGACTCTTTGTTGGGGTGTAGGGTCAGAGTGCATTCCCTATCGAAAAGTTGGAATTCTCCGACACCGGACTAGCAAACTTTAACGACCTTTCATCGAGATATACCTGCATGAAATCGATAGGAATATGATTTATTTTCTCAGATATTGCGAGCATAGCATTCAAGGTATAGCTAATAGATTTTATCCAAGGGGACGGAATAGTGCCGCGTCTCCCAACACTTTAATGCAAACACCGTGTGCTGATTGATTTGCCCATTTCGAGACACCGTTGTCCCACTGAAAGTGTGGTGAGTGGGGATAGACCCACACGCACTCACTTGCACGCAAAATGTCCGGCGGAGGAAAGGGCGGCCAGACCACAGCAGGAGGAGGCGCCATACATCTGGGATCATTACCTTTTGGTTCCCTTTTTCCGAACGATAAATGATGTCGTCTTGTTGTATTTAAAATTTAGAAAAAGTATTTGTGCTGTTTGTACAGGAAGTAGTGACACAGTGGATCTGCCTAAGAAATTATGTTATGTTAAATATTTAACGTTTTCAGCATTGTGCGGGGGACCTGATGGCTAGGGTTAGCTAACTTATAATTCTAAGTTTGGGGTCCTAAGTTATAATCAACTAGTTTAGTTGCCACTTTGTTCGCCTGGACCTGATGTCTTCGGGGTTTTAGCCACCTTATAGAGATAATTTGGACTCTTATTTCTTAGTTGGCTAATTTAGTTGCCACACTGTGCGGCTGGACCTGATGGCTTTGGGTTTTGGCCACCTTATAAGGATAATTTGGGGTACAACGTTAATATACTTAATAAATTAGCTAACCGAATCGTTGCCGCATTGTGCAGCTGGTCCTGATGGCTGGGGTTTAAGCCACCTTATAATGACTAAGTTTAACAAGCCAATTTTGAGTGTTAATGTTTTAATGATCCACTCTATCACGATATGTAGAAGAGAGAAGGGAGTATTTGTTAGTAGTTGTGTTTGAGAGAATATTAATGGATTGGCTGCCTATATTTTTGATACCTGCAGACATATTGCATTGCTTAACGAATCATATTTCTGATGCCTCTATCATACCTCGGTAGGTGATGAGTACAAGTGTAGCATCGGTCCGCGCACAGGCTGGACCGACCCAACTTGGGTGATGAACCGTATGCCACCTCCACACCCACTTCCCCACCCCAGCAAAATTCATAAAGGCGTCTAGTGAATTCATATTTGCCCTGATGGTGCAGTCACCAGTCATACGACTCGCTTTGGTGTGACTTTTGTTTTAATTTTTGGTTCATTATAAGGATGAATATGGCGGTATTGTGGTTGAAATGGGTAATTCAATAATAGGATTTATTTAATAAGTGTAAGAGGACGGGAACAATAGTTACCACTGCATTACTTATTTACTTATCGCTTATTGCATTGCTTGATGAATCATGTCCCCTACGTCGCCTGCAGTATCGTAGTAGGTAATGGGTGCAGGTGCAGCATCGGCCCCCCGCACAGGCTGGACATCCCCTACTTGGGTGATATACCGTATGCCACACCCGCACCCACCCACCCCCACAGTCAAAAATTCATACAGGTGTCTAGAAAATTCTCAGATGTCCGTATGTAAGCGGCATCATTTGTACGACTCGCTTTGGGTGCGATTTTTGTTCCAATTATGGGTTTATCAACGAAAAGAACAAGTTGGTCCTGAATTTATCAAGTTGCATCGTTTATTGAGATAGTATTAGATTTTTCCTATTTTATCTATCTCTTTGAGGAAAACCAATATGGATTAGTTAGTAAGTTTTGGGTTTGGGTTGCTCTAGGATAGAAATTCCGGATAGGTGTAAGGAGAGCTAATGTCTTTAAGGGAACTGATTAGTTTTTCCCTTGGTATTTTGTATCTGGGGCAAACATTGAATGCGTGTCGCAGATCCTCAGTATTGGGGCGGTGGGGGTATTTTGTTCCTCTTTCTTTATTGTGTTGAATGTATTTCCCCATACTGCCCGCCAGTAGAGTTTTGCCAGTTTTGATTCTATTAATGACTCGTGGATTATGTTTGTTGATTGTTATTGGGGCTTTGGTTTTCCGACTCACTATTTTTTGTATCGAGTGCAGCGTTTGGCCTTTGGGGCATGAATCCCACTCAGTTTGCCATTTCGACGTGATTTCTTTGGATATCATACTATATATTTCTGGGATGCTCTGCTCGATATGTGTGGGATTTGGGTCATTAAGTTTGGATTTTGCCGCCAAGTCGGCCTTGTCATTGCCGGGTATGTTGATGTGTGAAGGCACCTATATGAATTCTACAATTTGATCTTGTTTTATCATGTTTTTAAGAAGCTATTTTGTTTCTTTCAGAAGGTTTTCTTGCCCCTTTGAGCTTCCAGTTACTAGGAATTTTAAAAGGCTGTGCGAGTCGGTAATTATTAGCGTTTTATGGAATATTTGGTTGTTGTCAAGTTTTATTGCTTCCAATATGGCCCAGAATTCAGCTGTGTAGATAGAGAAACCTTCCGGTAGTCAATGTCCTAATTCCTTATCTAATTCCGGGATAGATAGGGCTGCAGCAGTTCTGTCCAGATCTTTTGATTTCGATCAATGTGTGTAGATTTTGAAAACTTATTTATAGCAATTGTCAATTATTGTTAAGATTTTGGATCATATCTCTAACGGTTGGTCTTGTTTGAAGCCAAAGGTTGTAGCTGTAAAGTTTATATTTGGGTTCTTGCATGTCCATGGTGTAGGGTCCGGCTGTTGAATTGGCTCTGCTTGAAGGCAGTTAATATCAAGTTCTTTCCTTAATGACTGGATCATTTTTCCTGAGGGTGAAAATGGAACCAGTGTCTGGCTAAACGGGATATTGCATCTGCTGATGGTGTCTCTTGTAGGATGGTTAGGATCATGAACTGAGTTTCTGACTGCGTATTTTAGGGTCAGTTCTTTTCTTCTTAGCGTTAGTGATGTTTCGCCTGTAAGGATCTGCAGTTCGTCTTTGGAAGTGTTGTTAAGGGAACCTGTACATATACGTAACGCTTTGGCTTGGATTATGTTTAGCCGTTTGAGGAGGGAAGGTTTGGCTGAGGCATAGATCTGACACCCGTAGTCCAATTTTAATCTAATTAGGGCCCTATAAAGCGTTAAGAATGTGTCTTGGTCGGCTCCCCACTTTAATCTTTTGATATTTTTGAGGAGGTTTAGGTCACCATTACATTTGCGTATCAATTCGGTAATGTATTGTTTCCATGTGAGATGTTGATCGAAATGCATACCCAAATATTTAGCTACCTTGCCATACATAATGGGTTCGCCTTGTATCTGGCATTAGGGGAGAATAAAATTCCAGTTGTTTCTCCTTTTGATAGTTTGAGTCCCCATTTGTCAGCCCATTTACCAATATTTGTTAGATTGGTTTGTAGGTCAGCGATTAGTTGTTGGTTGTATAGATTGCCCGCCTTCCATATGCCACTGTGGTCAGCAAACTGTGATAAGTCGATTTTTCTAAGGTCGACAGAGTGTTCAAGGTCGTTGATCATGATGTTAAAAAGAGTTGGGCTTAAAGCGCTACCTTGGTGGGTACCATTCTCTAGTTCGTGGTTTTCTGAATATTGGTCTCCTACTCTGAATCTAATGTGTCTTCCTTTCAGGATCCATTTGTGCATGCATCCATTGATCCCATAGTGGTTCAGCTTAGCGATAAGACCATTGGTCCAAATCAGATCAAAGGCTTTCTCAAGGTCTAGAAAAATCGTTATGAGATGTCGATTGCATTCTCGTTTAGCATTAAATGCTAGTTTAATGCGAGACTCGAGCCTTACTAGTTGGTCCAAGGTGGATCTTTTGTTACGGAAGCCACTTTGGTTCTTTGAGATAAGGTTGTTGCTTTCAAGGTGGTGCTTGAATCTGTTGTTAATCATTGTCTCCATCACCTTACAAATAGTGCCAGTGAGTGAGATTGGTCTGTAGGATGTTAGTTCGGTTGGGTCTTTACCTGCTTTTGGAATTGGGATAATTATGGCATGTTTCCATTATTTGGGTATTTGTCCTGTCTTTCGCGATTTATTTATCATGTCTAGCAGGATTTCCTCAATATTGGGAGGGATGTTTTTGTAAAATTCGTATCCTAAATTATCTTCTCCTGGTGAGGTGGATTTTTTTTTGTCTCTGATAGCTATCATCCATTCTGCAACGGAAAAGTCAGCATTAAGAGGGGCATATTTGGGATCCATGTCAGTGAAAAGATGATGATACTTACTCTCTACTATTGCTCGGTGTGCCTGGATTGTGCTGAATGGTTTGGAATTGCTTCTCATTCCGGCAAAATATTTTGCCACGCCAGCTGTTCAGCTTTATCTTTGTTGGTTATATCAACCATTAACCACCATATCATCGAAACAACCGAAATCGCAGCCTAGTAGATCACAGCCAGCCAAGCAGTTCGACCTGCAGACGAGGACTAGCAGCCTGTCCAGCAGCCCGTCTAGCTGTAGCCCAACATACGCTTACACTTCATCAAGTGAAGTCAAAATTTCATTTGGGGAGGGAAATCCAAAGATAAAATTTTATTAATTTAGCATTAAACCTTCGGGCATTTATTTGTGCTCTTTGGACATTCACCTTTTCTCTTTATCTCTCACTTTTGTCTTTTAGCAATCACAATCCCACCCTCAATCCATTTACTAAGGCACTCGGTTATTACCTTTAGAAAAATAGTAGTAAACAATTCGAGATTTCAAACCTACTGGCCTATTTTCCATTCATTCAAATTTTGGCACTTGTTTAAAAAAAAGGATGTCCAGAGTAACAAGATCACAGGTCAAGATGAATTCCATGAGACACAATATCAGGAAAACAAATAACTTACTCACTTTGGCAAGCAAGCTCAATAACTCCATCATAAAACTCTCATGGTATACAAAATGCCACACCCACTTCCAATGAAAACTTAGCAAGCAATGACAATAGTAATAAAACCCTAACGGATTCCAAATCCAACAGTCCCCTCACCTTCCATGCCATAATGAGGCATTTTCATCCAGCCCCACCTCATGTGTACTCGATTAACGCCCTTTGAACATGATTTCAAACATTCCTCGCGGCGATCTCACAGTTCCATTTTCGGGGAAAGGAAACCCATTGGATAGGAAGGAATCAACAAAACCCCGCAAAATACCCTCTCCTATAGCACTCCAAGACCAAACAACATGAGTGCACCAACAAACTCCACATCGCAAATTAGCTCGCCCAATTAAAATGGCGTGGAAATTTTAAATTTGTCTACAATTGTTTTCAACTACAACTCAATGACATCCTTGGAGGAGATAGCGTTAGAACATTCCACCCCATCGTTGTCAGACGTTGGTAAACCAGTGGGTGAGGATAAAACACTTCCAAACGTAAGCGAAAACCAGTGTGTATCGTCTCCACTTTCTCACTCAACCGAACCATCAGACTCTCACCCAACGTCTGCTCCAAACTCCCACCATATCCAATTCAGTCCTCAATCTCATATCCACCCCAATGCTTATCTCCGTTACCCCCCTCACCCACAACCCCTCATATACAGCTTCCCCAAATCCAACATGCCAATGCTGAAACAGACAATTACAGTCTTACCATCACTAAGACAAACTGTGGCAAGTAGAGCGAGACTAAGCAAGTATTTCCCATATCACCAAAGCCACAAACAAAAACTCCTAATAGACCGAACACATCCGCAAGACAAAAATCAAGGCCAATGACAAACCAAAATCAAAGGCATACCCTTCATCAAAAATAATCCACTCCAGTCAAACTCCTGGACCCTCAAAAGAAACAGAATCGGAAATAGAAGAATTATTTGGAACAAAAGAAGTAATCAGGTTCTACATGCATTCTCTATCACACCCCCAGAAAGGAAAGATCACCGAAATAGGAAATAGATCAAGGAAAAAAAAAAAAACGCCTGCAAACGGAATATCAAAAGCTAAAAAGACGAAGATAGAAGACATCAAGAAGACAACCCTAATGAAGCATGCATCTACCCAGGAACTTCAAACATCTAAACCCCAAGTTACCAACCCAACGAAAGAATGAAAAAGTAAAAAGACGGAACAGACAAACTCTGCCACTCGAGAAAAATCACAGAACAAGAACTCATACCACAGCAAAGAGCACACACTTTTTCTCACCTGCGGCAACTCAAAATCCGTCAATCTCAGCACCAGAAGGATTGCATCGGCCCTGACGAAAGCACACTCACCAGCCGTTCTAATCATCAGACCGAAAACCTGCTACGTTATAATTAGATACAGTACCCTTAAGCAGGTGGCCAAGTATATGGAAATGCAGCACTTTGGTCTAATCAGAATATACATAACAAGGCACAGCGCACTAAAAACAATTTCCTCAAACAAGCATCAACAAGAAGCTACCAAGAATAAAGTTAAGGAAACAAGGACTTTATCAAACCAATTGGAAACAACCAAACATAATGAAACCTACATAAAAGTCCTGAAGCTCAATGTGAAGCACAACTCCTTAAGCAACACTGAAATTGCCCTAGAGTTGATAACTCAAGGGGCCGATATCGCCAGTGCACATAGACTACGGACTAACCGTGGCATTGTGTCCTCATCTATTTTGCTGGAGTTCAACTCAATCCAACCTCTACTTGTTTTCTTTGATGGCTACTCATACCCCCTTCAGGAATACTTCAATAAGACTCGTTTCTGCAGTAATTGCAAATCATGGGGACATTACCCCAACAAGTGCAAATTTAGGAAAAGATGTGACACCTGTGGCGGTAGCCATCACAACAAATGCACATTCTAGGGTCAAAGATGTGTAAATTGTAGTGGACCCCACCTCCCCTTCTCTATCGAGTGCCCATATGCTACGAAGGAGCAGCAAAATTATTCGACTAATGATGTAACAAAACCTTTCATATCCAAAGGCTACAGCACTGTCCCGCCTGCAAAGTCAGGGGAGGGAGTCAGTAGCCCATCGCCCAACTAACCCTATTATTAATTCCCCAACAGCCATTCAGATGACAGGAAATCCTCCCCCACAACCCTCACACGAGATCCGCTAACAGGTGGAGCACCCTCCAACCAAAAAGGGCAATGCAAATACTAACAAAATACCAAACAAAACCGTACTGATCACCCACCAAAATGTGTCCTCAAATACCAAAAATGAAATCTCACAGAACACGAATAACAAAACAATACGCAATGCAAGCGACAAAGGTACAATCAATGCAAATAACACAAGGACACCACCCCCGGAAGTCTTCTCTCATTCCACCATTATCTCTTACCTAAAAGACGTATTAACATGGATCAAAAGCCTCACTCAAAACAACCACATTCTATGCATCCCTTTTTGCTTCTAGATTTGTTGGAGAAACACTTTGTTTCACCCAATAAATAGGGCACATATTTTCTACTAAAATACTTAATTATGCATAATATATATATAAATGGATAACATTAAGAAAAACAAACTAATAATCTGGCAATGGAATAGCCGGGGTCTCAATATAAATAAACCTAAATTACTAATTAAGCTTAAAAAGACTAACCAAAAACCAGATATCATTTGTGTTCAGGAAACTTTATTACATCATAACTCGAAATGTTTACCAAAATTCCCTGGCTTCTACAACAGCATATTCGTAATGAGAGATAACGAAAACAAAGGAAGAGGTCTGGCTATCTTTGTCAGCGACTCACTCTCAAATACATCATTTGAACAACACTCAAACTCCAAATTGACCCAAATCACCCTATAACCCTTGAGTATCATTCGGTACTCATGCACATTGGCCATCTAACATTTGCAATTTTTAATATTTATGACAATGGAAAACCACATACTGTTTCCCCTCTCAACTATACTCAATTAGCCAGCTCCACGAATGAGTATATAGTCTGTGGCGATTTCAGTGCTCATAGCAAACGATGGGAAGGAACTTACCAAAAAAAGAGAGGCAGAATGATTGAGGAATGGGTATATAATAATGACCTAGTTATACTTAATGACGGGACCAAAACTAGGATTAACCCAGAGGACGGTTCTCTATCAACACTGGACCTGACAATCTGCACCCCTAAACGAGCAACCATGACTAATTGGGAAGTGGGTAGAGAAACCACATTAGGTAGAGACCACTTCCCAACACATATCACTGTCAATCTTACCAACAAAATAGCTACCTCCTCAAAAATACCCAGATGGAGATTGGATAAAGCCGATTGGCATACAGTCAACTCCTCCCTTACCGGCAAAACTATATCAAAATTGCAGGACGAAGATATTGACAAATATAATTAAAACATCCTTGAAGCTATAAATGAGGCTGACACAAAAAGCATCCCCAAAACAGGAAAGGGAACAATTAAATTTCAAAAGTACCAATAATATCGTGGAACGATGACTGCCAAAATATCATCAAAGAGAAGAAGAAAGCCCTAAACGAATTCCGGCACACAGTTCTATCAACAGATTAAATGGAATATAAATCCAAGGAAAAACAGGCAACGCTTGTTATCCGAAGAGCAAAGGAAACCTCATGGCAAAATTACTGTTCCACCCTCGATATTAAGCAATGCAATTCCAAACAGGTTTGGAGAAATGTTAAATCCATGAGAGGCAACAAATGTAACAGCATTCCCAGTATCAAGGGAGTGATAACCAACAAAGATAAAGCTGAACAATTAGCAAAACATTTTGCCGGAATGAGTAGCAATTCCAACCATTCAGCACAATTCCAGGCACACCGAGCAGTTGTAGAGAACAAGTATCCTCATCTTTTCACTGACATGGATCCCAAATATGCCCCTCTTAATGCTGACTTTTCCGTTGCAGAATGGATGATAGCTATCAGAAACAAAAAATCCACCTCACCAGGAGAAGATAATTTAGGATACGAATTTTACAAAAACATCCCTCCCAATATTGAGGAAATCCTGCTAGACATGATAAATAAATCGTGGAAGACAGGACAAATACCCAAATAATGGAAACATGCCATAATTATTCCAATTCCAAAAGCAGGTAAAAACCAAACAGAGGAATCATCCTACAGACGAATCTCACTCACTGACACCATCTGTAAGGTGATGGAGACAATGGTTAACAACAGACTCAAGCACCACCTTGAAAGTAACAACCTTATCTCAAAGAACCAAAGTGGCTTCCGTAACAAAAGATCCACCTTGGACCAACTAGTAAGGCTCGAGTCTCGCATTAAACTAGCAATTAACGGTAAACAAAAATGCAATCGACATCTCATAGCAATTTTTCTAGACCTTGAGAAAGCCTTTGATCTGATTTGGACCGATGGCCTTGTCGCTAAGCTGAACCATTATGGGACCAATGTATACATGCACAAATAGATTCATAATTTCCTGAAAGGAAGACACATTAGAATTAGAATAGGAGACCAATATTCAGAAAACCATGAGCTAGGAAATGATACGCTTAAGGTAGTGTGTTAAGCCCAACTCTTTTTAACATCATGATCAACGACCTTGAACACGCTGGCGACCTTAGAAAAAACGACTTATCACAGTCAACAACAACTAATCGCTGATCTACAACCCAGTCTAACAAATATTGGTAAATGGGCTGACAAATGGGGGTTCAAACTATCAAAAGGAGAAACAACTGGAATTTTATTCTCCCCTAATGCCAGATACATGATAGAACTACCCACCCTGTACATGTAAGGCGAACACATTATATTTGACATAGTAGCTAAATATTTGGGTATGTATTTTGATCAACATCTCACAGGGAAGCACCACATTACCGAATTAATACGCAAATGTAATGGTGACCTAAACCTCCTCAAAAACATCAAAGGGTTAAAGTGGGGAGCCGATCAAGACACGCTTGTAACGATATATAGGGCCCTAATTAGATCGAAATTTGACTACGGGCGTCAGATCTATGCCTCAGCCAAACCTTCCCTCCTCAAACGGCTAAACATAATCCAAGCCAAAGCGTTACGTATATGTACAGGTTCCCTTAACAACACTTCCAAAGACGAACTGCAGATCCTTACAGGCGAAACATCGCTAACACTGAGAAGAGAAGAACTGACCCTAAAATACGCAGCCATAAACTCAGTTAATGACCCGAACCATCCTACAAGAGACACCATCAACAAATGCAATATTCCGTTTAGACAGAGACTGGTTCCGTTTCCACCCTCAGGAACAAAAGTTCCATTCATTAAGGAAAGAACTCATTATTAAGTGGCTACGAGCAGAACAAATTCAACACCCAAACCCTACACCATCGACATACAAGAATCTAAATATAAACTACATAGCAAGAACTTTTGGCTCGAAGCAGGTCCAACCGTTAGAGATAAGATCCAAAATTCTGACAATAATTGAAAATTCCTATAAAGAATTTGTCAAAATCCACACAGACGGATCGAAAGCAAAGGACCCAGACAGAACTGCTGGAGCCCTAACTATCCCGGAATTAGATAGGTAATTAGGAAATAAACTCCTGGATAGTTGCTCTATTTACACAGCAGAAATTTGGGCTATATTAAAAGCAATAAAACTGGCCAACAACCAAACATTCCATAAAACGCTAATAATTACCGACTCAGCGTTTTAAAATCACTGGAAAGTGGAAACTCAAATGGGGGAGAAAACCTCCTGAAAGAATCAAAATTGCTTCTAAAAACATGATGAAACAAGATCAAATTGTAGAATTCATGTGGGTGCCTTCACACATCAATATTCCCGGCAATGACAAGGTCGACTTGGCGGCAAAATAAAAAATCAACGACCCTAACCCAACGCATATCGAGTACAGCATCCCAGAGATATATAGTATGATATCCTGAGCAATCAAGTCAAAATGGCAAACTGAGTGGGATTCATGTCCCAAAGGCAGTACGCTGTACTCGATACAAAAAATAGTGAGTCGGAAAACCAAAGCCCCATTAACTACCAACAAACATAATCCACGAGTCATCAATAGAATAAAAACTGGCAAAACCCTACTAGCAGCCAGTATGGGGAAATATATCCAACTCAATAAAAAAAGAGGAACTAGTTGCCCCCACTGCCCCAATACTGAGGATCTTCAACACGTATTCAATGTTTGCCTCAGATATAAAATACCAAGGGAAAAACTAATCAGTTCTCTCAAAGGCATTATTTCTCCCTACATATTTCCGGAAATTCTATCTAAGAGCATTGCAAACTCAAAGATCACAAATGAATCCATATTGATATTTCTAAAAGAGATACATAAAATAGGAAGAAATCTAATACTATCTCAAGAAACAGTGCAATCTGATGTGTGCAATACCACTCTTTCGTTTCAATGATAAGCACATAATTGGAACGGAAATTGCACCCAAAACGAGTCGTGTAACTGATGCCGCTTTCATATGGGCGGCTGAGAATTTTCTAGGCGCCTTTGTGAATCTTTTGACGATGTGGGATGAATGGGTGCGGAGGTGGCATACGATTCATCACCCAAGTAGGGGTGGTGGTGCCTGTGCGCGGGCCGATGCTGCAGCTGCACCCACTACCCACTACTTTACTGCAGGCGGCGTAGGGGGCATGATTCGCCAAGCAATGCAATAAGCGATAAATATATAAGTTATGCGGCAGTAACTCTTGTTCCCATCCTCTTAGTTATTATATAAATCCTATAATTGATTTGCTTTATCAAAGGACCATCATATTCATTAATGAATTCAAAATTGAAACAATAGTTACACCAAAACGAGTCGTTTGGCTAATGGCTGTTCCATAGGGTGAATATGTATTTACTGGACGCATTTATGAATTTTCTCCGGGGTGGAAAAGTGGGTACGGAGGTGGCATACGGTACATGACCCAAGTATAGGTGGTCCAGCCTGTGCGTAGGCCGTAGTTACACCTGCACTCATCACCTACTACGGTATTCCAAGGGCACCAGAAATAAGATCCGTTAAGCAAAGCAATACGTTTACAGGCATCAAAAATGATAGGCAACCAATCCATCCAAATTTCTCCAAATACAACTACTAACACTTTCTCTCTTTTCACTTCTACATCTAGTGACATAGTGGATCATTAAAACATCAGCAATCGAAACTGACCCGTTAAACTTAGTCATTATAAGCTGGCTTAAACCCCAGCCATCAGGACCAGCTGTACAATGCGGCAACGATTTGTCTGACTAATTTATTAAGTATACCTCAGGACCCCAAATTATCCTTATAACGTGGCCAAAAATCCAAGCCATCAGGCCCAGCCGCACAATGTGTCAACGAAATTAGTTAATTAAGACATAAGACCCCAAATTATCTTTATAAGGTGGCTAAAACCCGAAGCCATCAGGCCCAGCCGAACATTGTGGCAACTAAACTAGTTGATCAAGACTTAGGACTCCGAAAATAGAATTACAAGGTGGCTAACCCCAGCCATCAGATCCCCCTCACAAGGCGAAAAATATTAAATTTAAATATTAAATAATATTAGGTAGATCCACTGTGTCATTCATGCTAATACAAACAGCACAAATATTTTTTCTACAATTTAAATACGTCAAGAAGACACCATTTATTATAATGAGAACCAAAAAGTAATGATCCCTAATGTATGGGGACTCCTCTTGCTGTGGTCCGGCTGCCCTTTCCTCTTCCGGACATCTTGCCTACAAGTCAGTGCGTGTGGGTCTATTCCCACTCACCACACGTCTAGTGAGACAACATTGTCTCGAATGGACAAATCGAACAGCGCTCAGTGTGTGCATAAAAGTGTTGGAAAACGCGCACTTTTCCGTCCCCTCTCGAAAACATTTATTACCCCCAGTGGGAGCATTAAACGGTCGCGCATGTCCGAGTGGGCGAATGCGACCAAAATTCAAACTAAGTAAGTAAGCAGTCTGGCTACCTAGCGTTGACTAGTCAACACCTTTGAAAATGAATTTGTTCAACGAATTAAAAGACAGCTGTTACTGGATAATGGATGCAGACTATGTTGTGGAAAGGCTTTAACATGAATGGAGGTATCCAGTTACCGAAGACTGTGTGACAAGTCAAGTGACCAGCCTGAAAGCAGCCAGGGATCCAGTGAAAGGCATGATAGAGAAGAAAGTGGAGAAATTAAGAGGCTTCATTCAGACTAAGTATGTTAGAGTGGGAACATTGAAGCAGGCCCTTGATGATGTGATCAAAGTGAGATGGATTTTACAAGACATATTGAATTTCTCAGACTGGCCTTTTGTGAAGTGGGGATTAAAGCAATTAAAAACGCAGAAGAAATGATGAGAAAGGTGCTGGAAGAAGAGGTGAAAAAGATAAAAGGTACCTGTGTAAAAGAGAGAAAGGACAAAGAAAATCAGAAAGAACAAAGAGGACTTTGAAAGACTGTATGAAAACTGGATGAAGATACAGGAAAAGTTTAGACCCATGGGACATCCTACCTGGATACCAGACCTAGAAAAGAAGAAGAAGAAAGGAATCATAGAGAAAGTGAGGAGATGGTGGAAGAACTGGAGGAAATAGAAGAAGAAGCCCAAGGCCCTTTTCAGAGCCACTCCATTGCCTACAAAAGATTTGCTCTCTTTGCCATATTTGTGTGTCTTTGTTTAGTGTTTGTGTTTGTGTTATGTCTATGCCGTGATATTTCCCGCCCCGCCAAGCGTACTAGCTCTTCTTTTTGCCCGCTGTTTGGCACGACTGAGGTCAGACACTTGCAACATTGTTGCCAATATCCTCACCTGTTCCATTCCTATTGTCGCTATAGAAACCCAATATTTTTTGTCCCTATACAAGCCCAGGGCGTCTTGTAATGCTTATTCCCATTGTCCTAAAAATCTTGTCGCTATACAGACCCACGACCTTTTTGACTGAGTTTTCCATTGTCGTTATATCGCTCCCTTCACTACTATCAACATATGGCTGGAACAAATCGCGTCCATTCTTTCGGCTCCTGCAGTATATCCATGGCCTCAGTGGTCTTTTGGATGTGTGGCTATGTTATATCTACGTAGTGGGCTTCGGCGGTGGTGTCTTTGTTGTAAGCAAGATACTGTGCAACACTTGTCCCAAGAGATAACTGCCCGGCGGACACTGTTTCGTAAGCGTGACGTGTGTCCGTGGCGGTTATATGGGGGAGACCTGAAATCTTTAAGACATTAGCAAGATCCGATAATGGATTGTGATTGGTTTCCCACCGCGATTTATAAATACGTTGTCTGGACTTGTCTCGGTGGCTACGTGAGAGTGAACGTGGGAGATATACTTCTGGATCTCTGCATACTCCGATTCCAAGAGCAAAATGTATGCCAACTGCATTGTAGCTGTTTTGTGGTCAGTAACGTAAATATTCATCATCTTAACACCATTCGCCATTGTCACACGCACGGGAGACCGGAATTCTGGAATAGTGAGGTTACAATAAACGGCCCGTCTGTGCGTGTTCTTAAGGGTAAAAGGTGCATGTGTACACTTCAACTCATACAGACTCGGGTGCTCTCCAACATCGAACAGACTGAAGGATGAGGAACACAACACATCCACATACTGCCTCATATGTTCGGGTCTATACGTTGATCTCTCACCACGGAAATGGGCGGCAAGTTCGCGACCTTCTTTCCTTCTGCTTAATTTGGCTAGTCCGCTTAAGACTGAAACAAGAACGGCCAAGCTAACTCCTAACGTTCCCTTCAGAGACATGATATAGCTGATCTTACTGCTAGCAGCTAATTTAAGTGGCAGCATGGCAAAATAAGCGTTGAGAGCTTGCAGATTGGCAAGCGCTTCCACATTTTCGGCTTCTGGGTGAAGATGAAACAGGATCCTGTTCACGTTGGCAATGATTTAACTTCGATAATTGACACGAGCTATTTGTAAGGTATATACCAGATGACCCTCAATCTGACTCGAAATAGGGCACGTTTTTCCATATCGAATTTGCTACAAAATCCTCCTGAACCATGGTTATATTGATGGACTTGACGTACTTCACAGTGCGAGCACAAGACTGGATCCAGATGATGATTCCGTGTCTGCTTGACTTTTCAACTTGGACAACAGGAGATTGAATTCACTGTCTGCAGAAGACGTACAAACTAGTTTCTCTTTGTATACAATGGGGTGAGCATGACAACAGGATCCATACTGTGGGCAGGACTATCCAGGAACTCATGGTCAAATACACGATCTTCTTCATGTTCAAAGGTTAATAGCTGATGTTTGGCATCTGATTCACGTCGAGTCGAACTAATTCCTGATGATTTAGCTACTAGAAATTCATCAAGTATGGCCTCAGATCCACATAAGTGTGGAAGTAGTCCAGATGGCCCAGTCACTGGATATACCTCGGGTCTGGATGGGCCAGTTGCTGGCGAAACTGCTCTCATTCCTGATGGACTTATTTCTGTCATGGATGCCTCTACTTGCATAAATCCTAACACCGTTGAACTAGAGCTGGCTATTGACGATAATGGCAATTGGGGTAAATGGGGAGCTTTGGGAAGATGGGTTAATATGGTAGGATCAGAGGGGATTGAAGAAGTTGGGGCTTTGAGAATAAGGGTTATTAATAATGCCTGTCAGTGTACTGGGTCGAGATGCTGAAGGTTTTGTTGAATATCGCTCAAACTAAAACCTCACACCGTCGACCATGCATTCACCAAGCACAGCAGACTCCCTGTTTAACTCATGGCTTCATAATGGACGGCGCCTATCTTCTTCAACATAAAACCTAAGTTGCTGTGTCGCGTTATAACCCTTTTTCAAGCATGTGCGGTGTAAGTTGGCACTTATGCTGGATACCACTTTCAAACACAGAGGGCAAATCCCACTCTCATCGGTACCACCAGTCCGATCCGACTTGCGTAGAACACCAATAGGGGGTGCAGTGCTACAGACCTGCTTGGATTCAGTCATTATAGCAACAGGCTTCGGCTGTGCAATCTTTGCGTCTTTGGCTACTGTCTATTACTGTGACTGAGATGACGTCTCCGTGGATTCAGTGCTGACGGGATTATCTGTGAATTCAGCGTTGACAGGCATCACCATGAATTGGGCTCTCACGAGCATTTCTGTGGATTCAAGGTTGACGGGCATCTAATTAGATTCAGTGTATATTTTATTCGTTTATTTGAAATTGATATGCAATTCACCATAGTATTTATATATTGACATATTATACTTTAGAAAACAAAAAGGTGGAAACGGTGACGTAAGAAAAGGCTAACATGTAGCTTGCCACATCTTATTCATCCCTTGAGTGAGACTGTGACCCACTGGTCCAGGGTCCTGGGGGACTGCTTGGCCTTGGGGGGAATACAATCCAAAAGGCCGATCCCTTTAGGGTCCGAGATAGAATTATGTCTAGCCTCCCATATGGCCCTTTCTTAGCGGACGTCTTCCCAGGGACTATTGGGACTTGCTTGGGGTTCTAACACGTTCTTGAGTCTCCATTATCATACTGTGGTGACGAAATGATTACAGCAACTAACTGAAGAATACATACATACATACATACATACATACATGTTTATTTCTGAATACAATGTTCCCTACACCTTAAGCTCCACCCACCTGGACTTGCGCAATTGGTACCGTTATACCTATAGCAAACGTTAATTTTTCCAATAATCTGTGATATAGTTTGGGACTGTACAAGTAACAAGTAGGCTCTTCCTATACTTGCACCACAAATGGCTGACGGGCGAAATAGCATTCAAAAGACATTTAATAACAATAATACCTAAGTGCAGAATATGTGGAAAATATATAGATTCAAAAAAAACACTTAGTTTTACAATGTCCTAAACTAAATATGGAAAGATTAACACTTAGAAATGAATTTAAAACTTTAAATAGGAATATAGAAGATAACCAACTATTATATACTAATGGTACAAATCACAAAAGAGCATACAATGATACAATTAATTTTATTAATCAAATTATGAAAACCAAAATAGACTTTGAAAATTGATTATTTACCTTATATAGATCTGTGAGATTCTTTCACCATTATATACATAAAAGATATACAAAACAAGAAACTGACTGACTAAAGGGGAGATCCAATCCTGCAAGGCCTAAGCTACGTGACTAACGTGAGGTAGTACGGCTCGCACCGAATCTCTCCAAAAGTTAGTTCCATATCAAGCATACACATTAAATCTATTCTATTCTTTTCTTAACTGTTTACTCTCTTGCTCTCCTATAGCACACACTAAAATAGCTCTAACAGACCGAGAGATGCGGTATACAACTTCATCTCCCGAGTCAATATGAGCCATAAGAATAAATAAATAACAACTCTAAAAATTTGACCTATGATGCCTGTCCTAATATATACACAATGTTCTATACAAAACAAATAGCACTAAAACATATAGCACACAAAGGACACCGCTCGATCCTTGGCAAGGATCACTATCATTAAATAAACTCCGAAACCAGCCAGGGTTAAGGAGTATTAAAACATTAGATTAGGAATGGTGTATAAACCCTACAATCAAAATTCAAAAAAAAGGGGGGAATTCTATAAAAAGCACATACAACACTTTCATAACTGGGGGAAACAAAAAAAACATAAAACCCATTAACTTTCGGCACTAGGTGGTTCCTCAAATGATGTTAATTCTGAGAGGAACCACACCAGGAAAAAAGACAAAAAAACAAGTGTACGTAGTCTAGCTTCTCAAAAACAATTTTACGAGGTACCAAGCTGTGTCTTATATTTATGTGTATGTAATGGTCTTTTAACTGTTTCAGCTGCTGTTTTCATATTTGTGCTTTACTACCAAACTATATTTTGGGAATAAAATGAATTGTTTTAACTACGAGTTGTGTTTTATTCATATCAGCACTTATTGAACTTCACATGCGTGATATGGGATACATCACATTATATCATATTATGTAATAACTAGGTCAAAGGTCAATGTACCAAATAGCATGTACCTCTCCTACTTCAAAAAGTACAATTCACCTAAAATAAAGGACTTTATATTTGTTTGGTAGATGCAGAACTTAACACCAGGGATAGGAGGACATGACACAATCTTATTATAAAGTATAAGCTTTGAACACTTGACACTGTCTGCAGATACATGAGGTCATTAACCCCCAGTCCTCACACAAAGGTCAACCTACCCATCCTTTTTGTCACACAAATAGAAAGCTTCCCTCCTTTGTGTAGTGAATAAAATTGATGCAATAAGCCAATCTGTCATCACCACATATAGTAGATCACAGCTTCTAAGTGGTTATGTTGGATTTGGGGGTGAAATTTGGGGAATAAAATACAGAAAAATGCCAAAGGTAAATAATGAGTATAGCGAGTCAAATGGAGCTAAAAACAGGAGGAAAGTGTTATCTAAAAGGGAGATGTAGCTTATGATAAAGGAATTAAAGGAGACAAAAGCAGCAATGAGAAAAATAAGATGTGAAAGTTTGATGACCTTACCTTGGACAATATTTGGAGGCAGTGCCCCATAGCTCCAAGGACAGTCCGAAGGCACCTGTGCTATAACATGCCTTACATGCACCAAAATTTCAGGTGAAGTGATGTTCATTCCCATCTAATATTAAAGGGTGAGTAATTTAGATAATATAGATGCATATAATTTATATTTCCTCTACATAAGAAATTAACAATAATGGGCTTCAGTTAGGCAGTAAAATACCTACACCAAAAAAACATACTTTATCTGTTTTTAAACTTGTAAACATTACAGTGAGAAATTATTAAATTGCTTCCACTCACATTTGCATCAAGATTGAGGGCTAATATAATACTTCACAAATCTTCTCTTTATTTTCATAACCAATCACTGAAAATGTGAGTTTTTATTTCTTGAAATGTTATGCCTGGTGTAAGGGAGATAACTGAATGATATACATAAGGAGTGGTATTTTTATTTCCTTCAGTATATATTATCCATGTAATATAGATGAGTTCATGAATACATGTATTAACTTCAATGCAATTAAATTATCCAAAAATACATTATTGATAAAGTGAGAACCTAATATTCAGGCTTCTATATGTAGTGGAGACCTCAAGAGTGATGTAATTTTGTGTTCTGAGATGTTGTGGCTGTTTTATATCACATAGTTCATGTTCTCAACAATGCCGGCATGTGTAGTGCAGCCTGCCATAAAAATGTCAATATGATCCCATGCCAATTTGGATTCTTGCGATGGGATGCAAAGTTTGGAAAACAGTGTGGACTTGAATGGAAGGAATGGGCAATATGTCATTAATATGGTTATCACTCAGTAATGTTTGACCTAATATGGAAATTCCACAAGAACAGCAGGACAGAAATAAATAGAATTACTTGACAGTCAATAGTGGGTTATAATTGGGCTTATACAAGTGTCAATAGGAAATGCTGACTTAAAGAAACTGCTTTTGTCTGTTGGAATTCCCTGCTACATCAACAAAAGGGAATGCAAGGGAACTTACCTAAATAAGCTGCATGAACAATTTCAAGGCAGAAAAGTGTACAAAAATGGACAATTAGAGCAAGACAATTAAAATCAAAGTGAGAAGGAATACCACATCTTTAATAATTTACCCAAAATTACTCATACCAGAAAATCCTACATGATACAAGTGATATATCTACAAGTGTACCTAGAGTGTTCTCTATCCTGGTTTATGGCACGCCTTTCAAGAACAAGATAGCTGTTTTTTTACACATGATTTTTCATCTTTTGCAGGTAAAATAGTCACTGTTTGGTCAAAATCAATCATATTATGTTTACATAACTTATTTTGTTGCATGTATGCCAATCTTGGAGCTGACTACACAGACATAAAGCCATCAGGCAATACAAGTCTATGTCTGTCATAGCTATACTTATCAAAAGCCCCCATCCAAAGCCAGCTTGTGTTATTTTCTGAAGATTTCATACATTTTATTCTTAAAAGACTTTCAATATTTGACCAAAAATGTTCAGCATGCATTTGTTTTCCTACATCAAACTAGTACAGTTCATAAATGCCGCCTACATGTATGCGTTTCTATGGATACACTGTGAGGCTGTTCTTCCCTTTAGGTATCACTGTACCAATTGTTTTTCCATATACCTCAATGCTGATGTTTTGCAAAATAAATATACTTTCTATCCTACCTCAGCATGCATGTCACACACTGTCATAGAGAACAATGTTAGATTGTCAATTTGACAAGGACAAAACCAGGTACTCCATTGCATTTAAGAGAGATAACTCTGCTGGAACTAGACAGGGGCAAGAGTTATCTAGTCACAACAGACACATTTTCAGCCATGTGTACCAAACTGTAAAAAAATCATAAAAAATACAAAATATGATCTAGATAGGAAGTAAAATAATCTCACACGTTGCCAAGAGATTCAACTTTTTTTTTAAGCCTCACAGAGAGTAGAACTCTTGCATAATGCACCAATCACAGCTGGTTTTGTTATTTCTGAATACAATGTTCCCTACACCTTAAGCTCCACCCACCTGGACTTGCGCAATTGGTACCGTTATACCTTATATGGAATCGGGTCACAATTAGTACTTCCAGTTCAGTAGTGTAGTTCTAGTCTAATTTTAGAATATTATTTCCTCTCTCGATTTGGTGGTGATAGAAGAGTTTTATTGGTGCATTTTTAGTAAGGTAATTGTTTATTCTTGAGAATATGAGCTTATGGTGTGGTTGTCTGTGTGTATTTTGGCGGCAGTGCACAGTGAGTAATAAGGCCTTGGTGATGATCCGGAAGTGAAATCTGTGTTCCATTGCATGGTGTTTTGTTTACAATTCAGCCTCTCAAAAATAAGCAGGTCAACCCTTGACAAGAACTTCACCGTGAAGTCATCTTTGAAGATATTTTACATTAATATATGATTTGTATTGATTGTCACACAGTGGAGAGTTCAGTACTGAGAAACAAATGTAGAGAATATATAGTAAAATTAATTGTGTCCTATGGCCATATGCTGCTAGCCACACAAAATTAGTGCCGTAAAGCGATCTAACTTCCCGTGAGGAGTATTCATTATTTTCATTCATGGCAAAACTTGGAAATTTAGAGCGCCATCTGTTGTCATAATGCCATGGTAATACTGTGGTATCCCATTATGACAAAAGATGGCGACACGAGTTGGACAAGAAAGACGATACTGACAAAATTAGATTGGTGCAAGGTCAAATCTAAATGAAATCAGGAGTTGGAATGATGTAATTTGTAATATGGCAAGTTTATAAATAGAATATAAAATGTGTAATAACTGAGAGCATTTGCATTTCGACAAATTACAGAATGAATTCAGCTTTTGGCAAAAAGCAAGATACAATCACGCAGAAGGAAAAATACAATATACATGGATGGAATTATGAATGTAGCACTTGCAAGCAGCCATTTACATTAATGCAGAAGAAAAGCAGCACTTGCAAACTGCCACGTACAGTTTGCATCCATGAAGAATACAATATACATGGAGAGAATTATGAAAGTAGCACTTGCAAGCAGTCTTTTACAATAATGCATCAAGGAAAATTAGAAAATACCTGCATAGAATTTTGGCGGTAATCCCCCTCCATACACAAATACTTTTAAAATGTAAACACAGAAAAATATAACATGCGCCCTGTCGTGTTACAAACAAGGGCGCGCCGGCTCGAGGGTTAAATAATTTTCATATTTTGGGGAATTTTTTATTTGGTTTGAAAACTTGTACTGGTAATTCTACTCTCCTGATCCCCCCCCCCGTCTCTGGCGGTCACCCGTGGTGGACCGCTCCCCTAGCACCCCTCTTACTACGCCACTGGTTAGGACTAATAAGGGTCGCTGGAAGTATCCGCTGATTATGCATAATACATGAACATGTATTTTTGACTGAATGACAATTTCAAAGGACGCAGTTACAAGTTTTACATGAAAAGGAGTAGTTTTATAAATTGGAGGCATTTCAGAGATAATATTTGGTTACCGGAGATGATATTTAATACATGCCATCGCTTCTTATGGAAAATGCTGGGTTTCACTTGATACATGACTGCATGTAGCCTTTGTTGGCGGCTGCCATTGCTGCTTATATCTCACTGAGCATATGCAGGATAGATCCGGTACAGTAAACCCGTACGGAGGGAGGTATGTGTTACCAAACTACTGTTCAGCAACGGATTTTGGATACATTTTCAATAAAAATTATTACATTATTACATTAACATTAGTAATTTCTTTACTTCTACTTTAGGATCCATTTTCATGAGTTTAGAATATTTGTATTTTCAACATTTATATCCTGTCCTCTGAGAAGATTTATTTCCAACTCCCAGTTGTATAAATGTGAAAGAGTTCATTGGTGACGTTTTCTCAACACACACACACACACACACACACACACATATATATATATATATATATATATATATATATATATATATATATATATATATATATATATATATATATATATATATAGTTGCAAAGAGCTATCATTTTTGCATAGATTTCTAGTCTCAAAATGAATTAGGGATTTCCAACAATTTTCCAAGTTCTCAAATATCCAACACTTTCCCAACAGTCTTCCAACTTTCAACGGCTTTCAGGTTAAATTTCAATTATACGGTTTTTAAGGCGCGGTCAATTTCGAATCAATAGCCAGCAAGCAGGTGAACAAGCAAAGAGCCCAGATTGTTGTCGTATCTACAGCAGCATGTAACTGTCAGGTTTAAGAGCCAATGGATGTCTACTTTACTTCTAGATTTCAGTTTATGTAATTTATTTATTTAGTGTTTAGTTTGGAATTATTCTTATCGCATTATCAATTTCACTAGTTAACAACTTTAAAGATACATATAGCTTATACTGTAAATTCAGTATTTAAATATAGAACTTCAAATTTTACGTAATATTCTAACATTAATAATTTCTTTACTTCTACTTTAGGATCCATTTTCATGAGTTTAGAATATTTGTATTTTCAACATTTATATCCTGTCCTCTGTGAAGATTTATTTCCAACTCCCAGTTGCATAAATGTGAAAGAGTTCATTGGTGACGTTTTCTCAACACATAAAGTCTCGTCATTGAATGAATTACTTTCTTACCACGCCTTTGCTGATACAAATTGTGTGGTCATTTGATGAGAATAATTATCTCCTTATATCACAACTTTTCGATTCTGTAAATGTATGTGTGATCATTACATTCATATATTCATCTTCAAATATCACACTTTCTTAGACTGAAACTCTCTCTCTCTCTCTCTCTCTCTCTCTCTCTCTCTCTGATGAACTTTGGTACGTTCGTATTGCGATCATCATTTTCCTTCACTTAGAATGCTGGTAAAGGGACACAAATCGCTTCTGTACTTGAAACTGTCTCCAGACAAGTTGTTCCCCATGACTTGCAGTCTTACTGTCTCCAATCAACATTATCTGCAAGAATGTTAAGTGTTAAAATCGTTGTCTGCCCAAGTTTGCCCAATATTGTCAATATTACAAACAAGAGAACCTTTTCAATAATATCCCCTTTTCTATACATTCATCGTCGAATGATAAACTGAATATGACTCAAGTCACACAGATACAGAAAATTGGTGATATTTTTCCTGCACATCAGTGACTGCAGGCAAGACTAAAAGTCGACCGTACAAGAAAAATACTCGAACGTCAGACCCGATGTCATAGTTCACATCTTTACCGCCCTGAAATATTTCCGTGAATCGAGGTGATTATTGATTATTCAGTTTACTGCTGTATAATTTATTTGAATTGTTTATCTTGAATAAATGTGTATTTTTCATACAATGATCTGACTCGGTCATACTTTTAGTCCGTTCATTGCATAAGGTGTCTTGAACAAATAAAGTGTCAGTAGTAACCAGGTTTGATCTGTTACCAACCGTGCAACCATTGATGAATTTCCGTCGACATCAGTGATAACGTTTGACAAAATACAACTATTATGAACTAAATGACTCAATATCAGAAGCAAATACTTCTTGAGAGAAGTAATTCCAAACTATTTGAAGGAACAAAATTAGGTGCCTCGTGGCATTTCTCTTGATAAATGCCCTTAAACCGACAAAAGCTACCTTTGTCTTCAGTTGTGTTCCTTGTAAATGCAAGAGAATTTAAGCCTAATGGAAATAACTGAAAACGTATATATATATATATA
>JAECUM010046740.1:0-11047 GCA_016617855.1 Megalonaias nervosa | reverse complement strand
ATCCAGTGGTAAGTATCAGAAAATACAAGGTTGCAAAAAACATTTTTAATTTTTTGACAGTGATTGTACTGTGCGCTAAATCGGCACTGAACTTAGAAATAATACATGATGTAGAACTTATTCTTTCACCTATCAACCACTTTGGATCAGTCCAGTATAAAGGTAAAACCCAGGAGAAGAAAACAAATGCACATATAGTAAAAATGCGGACGTTGCCACTTTCGATTTTCTTTCTCACCACACATAAACCAGGATTAAAAATACCCAGCTTGTAAGTATACGGACACACTTGTATTATAATGCTCACTAATGTAGGATATTTTCTTTATTGCTATATGATTTAAATAAAAACTGAATTAGACACACTTTCCATTATAAGATAATTAATGAAATACATAAGGTAACTAAATAAGACATGCATGAACATGCACATGATCACACACACACACACTAACACACACACTATCTCTTTCATAATCATATATATATATATATATATATATATATATATATATATATATATAGAGAGAGAGAGAGAGAGAGAGAGAGAGAGAGAGAGAGAGAGAGAGAGAGAGAGAGAGAGAGAGAGAGGGGAGGAGGGGGCCCGCTAAGCGATAAGGTGCAGTTACTCGAAGCACGCTGGAAAGATATAAGTCTCTAACACGTATAATTTATATTATCTTTATCTCTATATAGTCATTTATAGTCATAGTCATTAACGAGCATGACACATTTTTAGTCATAATTGTTTCACTAGATGCAACATCATCATGAATTTTTCACTTAATTGTTTCCCTATTCTAACATTTATCGTCGCTGTGGTCACACTTTGCTTATTTTAAGATTTATCGTCGCTATGGTTACAGGTAACCCCATAGAATAATCCGTATACAAACTAGATAAAACTATCTCAAGGCAAAAAGTAAGTCACATTTCATAAAATTTCCTGCATGCCTGAATTTCTGTTTAGTGAATGGGAACTAACTCTGTTTAGTATTGCGATGGTGATACAGCTATGCCGTACAAGATTATTATACCTTTCCTGTCCAAATCACATATACAACAACTGAAAAATATTAAGCGATTTTGTTTTTCTTTCATGACATAAACTTGAGCATGGATCTCTAGTTTAGTTACTCGAGGGAATACCCGCTATAAAATAACATATTAAGCCCAAAAAATAATAAAAACATAAATATTTAAAAACTCGTTTTGAAATTTTAATTACCTTTTATAACTTAATTTAAAAAAAAAACAAAAACAAAAGAACCTAAAATGAACACAGCACAATATACAACGAAAACGTATAAAAAAAATTTTAAAAGGAATTATGCATCCGTCAAACTTGTTTTGAATTGTTCAGGCAACGCTGGTTTATATCTATGCAAGATAAAATATACCATAGATTTTATTTTTCCAATTTTGTCCAAAATTGACACAACACGAAACACAAGAATTTATATTTAATGCAGAGACAGTTATTATCTAAAACGACTTCCCGACGCAGCGACAACGAAAAACAAAATGGCAGAAACAGAAATTTTGGAAAAAGTATGTGATGAATCATAATTCTGCAAATGGTAACAACAACAGGGGAATGACTTGTAATTTTTGTAATAATGGTAACAACAACAGGGAATGACTTGTAATTTTTGTAATAATGGTAACAACAACAGGGGAATGACTTGTAATTTTGTAATAATGGTAACAACAACAGGGAATGACTTGTAATTTTTGTAATAATGGTAACAACAACAGGGAATGACTTGTAATTTTGTAATAATGGTAACAACAACAGGGAATGACTTGTAATTTTTGTAATAATGGTAACAACAACAGGGAATGACTTGTAATTTTTGTAATAATGGTAACAACAACAGGGAATGACTTGTAATTTTTGTAATAATGCATACTTCATTGCTCGCCTGTAAAATTAACCACAGTTTAATATCCAAGTTAAACTGGCTGAATTCACCAAAAAAAAAAAATTAATTTTAGGAGAATAGCTTATTCTTATTATTATTATTATTATTATTATTATTATTATATTTTGTTTTTCATTTTCTTAAGTTCACTATTATTTTCATCTGACCAAAACCAAATTAAAATTATTTACTACCTGCATTACAATGTATCATATTTCATGTATAATGCTATGAAACCACTAAGAAATGCATTTGGAATATTGCTTATATACCGATGACACTTTCTGTGTCTTCTCCTGAAATAGCTTGTCTTTAATCGCACTACTTGAGTGAACATATCCTGGTGAATGTTACAGGTAACACATTTATTTACTACCTGCATTACAATGTATCATATTTCATGTATAATGCTATGAAACCACTAAGAAATGCATTTGGAATATTGCTTATATACCGATGACACTTTCTGTGTCTTCTCCTGAAATAGCTTGTCTTTAATCGCACTACTTGAGTGAACATATCCTGGTGAATGTTACAGGTAACACATAATCGCCAAGTCATTCGCTATTTATTATGAGAAACAAAGATCGCCACAACGTCACCCACTACTAATCTGTGACCAATCAGTGACTTTTCCATCAGCATGCTTGTTCTTCTCTCTGTTTCCCTCCTTTCCTTATTCCCTCTGAAAGTAATTTCTTTTTAAATGAAAGAGTTTGAGGACCAAATATTATCAATAAAATGAAAATGTATAAGAACATTTGATATTTATTCTTCTCAGTTTTTAATTTCTAGTTAGCAGTTTAAAAAGCCCACTTTTTGTTGAACCTTTGCTGTGGATTTGTTGTACAGTTTAAACTTCCTGCCGAGTGGTCTGAATGCTTTTGACGCAATATTCATCTCAGCCTGCAGTCTAGGCAAATATAATTTTTCTTCGGTGGGCAAATAGCTGTATTAACTGAATTCAAATTTAAGAAGTGCGCATACATAAAAATCTATGAGGCGCCGTGGCGGATAAAAGCTGGTCCAATGAGAAAGTTGCACTTGAAATTTCGATGTCGTATGTCGAGAAATCCAATATCACGTGTTGGATCAAATTGCATGTCCTTAAATTTCCATTTTCTAGATCGAGATTTTAGATTTTATATGTTGAATTATACAGTGGTGGTTTAAAGTTATATTTCCTATGTCGACGTTTTACAGTGTATATTTTGAATTAGACAGCGGTGGTTGAAATTTCAATATCATGTGTCGATAATCCTTAATTCACACGTTGTATGCAACTGTTTTGTGATGAAAGTTCCATTTCCTATGGCGAGTATTTAGATTTCATCTGTTGAATTTCACAGCAATGAGAAGCAGACTCCTTGTTTAAAAATAACGCGGTACGTTCACGAGAGCGACCTCTAGCGAAGAAATTCGTAGTAATTGTCGACCTGTGAATGTTAACTTTCAAACTATAAATGCATGAAATGTAATGGGGCCTCATAATTGAATATACGAATGATGTATCTTAATACTCGATATTATTTTGAATTTTTAAAGTGGACATTGTGTAGTGTTACTTTTAACACCAACACATCATTTCACCATATAAAAATAACAATTCTGACAAGCATAATAAAATGTCCAATCACCGCTGTGTAATTCAACAGATAAATTCTCAAAATTCAACATACGAAATGGAACTTTCAGCACAATCAATGTGATTCAACATGTAAAACTAAAACTCTCAACATATGACATTAAAATTTCAACAACCGCCGTGTAATTCAGAAGAATCAATCTAAAAACTCGACATTGGACATCGAAATTTCAACCAGAGCTGTGTAATTCAACAGATGCAATCTAAATACTCAACATATGAAATGGAACTTTCAACATAAACTCTTTGAACCAATACGTAAATTAGGAATTTTCGACGTATGACATTGAAATTTCAACCACCGTCGTGTAATTCAAACGACACGATCTGAAACCTCGACACAGAAAATATAAATTTCAACCACTACTGTTTAATTCAACAGATACAGTCTAAAATCTCGACCTGGAAAATGGAACTTTATGGACAAGAATTTTTGATACAATATGTGAAATTGGAATTCTGGACATATAACATTAAAATTCCAACGTTCTGATTGGACCAGCTTTTGTCCGCTACAGCGCCTCATAGGATACAACATTCCTTTGCTAACATCTATGTTGCTTGAATTCGTATAGAGAAGCCAGCTCAATGTCACGGGGTGGGGGAAAGGGTGGTCGAGTGGTTTAAAGCGATCTCCCTTCCGATCACTGCTATTAACCTCTGTACGCATTGGTTCGAGTATAGAGATCGGCCAGTGTGGGTATGTGATAAAGTTTGCAAGTAGCTTTTCTTGATTCTTAATGGGGGTTTCCCGGGTTCTTCCTCCACCAATATTATACTGGCCTCCGTGTATGGAGTTAAACCCACAACAATTAACGTCCATGTAACCAAGTTTACGTTTTTCAAGTTGCATCTTTCTGTAATATTTCAATAATGAAAATACGTTCATCAAGTTTATGCGATACCATGACCACTTACATGCGCTTTGCATTTATTAATGAAGTCTGAACAGAAGATGGTTAGAGCTTTATAATGCCTTGAGTTTTTTAATATATGATATCGTCCCGCTAGAACTCAGTTTTACCACGATGGCATGAATTAGTTATCATTAATCGTTGGTATTATTATAACTCTTTCATTCGATTAAATCCACATTTTGTGAGGGCACTGCAGAAAAGAACTAATTGATTGATTTATTGATTGGTTTGTGCATATAAACACATAAAAGACTATTTAGCTCTCAGGAAAATCAAGATACACCATAACAGCCATCCTCGTCCGGTCTGAACAGGATTCTAAAACCCGAAGCTGCGATTAGGCTTTCCGGCACGATAGCCATTTAGTCATTAAAGGCAGATTGCTAGTTATCAAAGAAATCGGAATTAGATTTAACGCGCTATCTAAGTTAACGCAGTCATCAAATATAAATAATTAGTTGACATTAGTCAATCTAATGATTTATCTTAATCTTGGATCAAGGTAACAAGGCAATAAATTAAGATAAGTTAATCACACGTATGTGTTACTCATAATACTATTACCGTATATACACTCTTATAAGTTGAGTCCAAAACAAAAAATGCACAGACCCAGATCTGCCGTCGCATAATGCGGTTTGTTAGGAGTAATCAATAAACAAACATCATAGACCCTGATCTGTCGGTGCTTTATTCGCAGGCAGATCAAGTTGTTTGCTGCTGAACTCCACTTCTAAGCAAGTATATACATATGTATGCAGGGATTTGGAACAGAAGGAAACGTCGGAAATAGCCTACAGTTGACAGCAAATATATCTTCAAAGCATTCGGTACTTATTACAGGTTTCTCCAGAAATAAGCGCTTTAATATTCCAGTATCACATTTCCTTTGGTTGTAAACACTGATGATAGTTCCCATGCATAACAATAGCTCTGCATTTGCAGCGGATACTTCTCGTATTTCGTCAACCAAAATAAAAGTAATATAACGGAGAAACACTGTTTTCTATAAATTTCAATAACAGCATAATCTCTTTCGATATATTTCTTGTTCCCATTTGTTCAGTATTACATTTTCATCTATCAAAGTCTTGTGTATTTTAGTCATATTCAGTGTCTCGTTGTTCCGCTTTTTTTTTTTTTTTTTTTTTTTTTTTTTTTTTTTTTTTTTTTTTTTTTTTTTTTGTTGAACTTGGTGCCAGTGGTCTTTATACAGGAGTTTTGCCTGGCGTATCACACGTTTCCATCCTGAATGACAAAAGCGGTGACTTCTCATTTTGGTCTGTTTTATGCGTTTTCTAATCGCTGAAGAAGAGTTTAAAACCTTGTACATAAATCTCCAGATATGTTAAATTAATTAAAAGTCGTATGCTTTGATTTATAATGAAAGTTGAATCTGCGTTGTAAAGAATATCGGTATCAGACTTGGATGATGTTGAATTATGTACTTACAAAGGAAAACGTGTGGATCAGCACAGGCTTCAAAATTATTCTCGAAAAATAAATCAGGCCATTTAATAGCATGGATGTCAAATTGTAATCGGTTTAACAGTGAAACTATGAGGTGTGCGTTGTTACAGAAATTAGAAGTAAATAAGTGAATCTTTTAAACATTCATAGAGACATCGATCACACACCGTTTTCGTGGCTTCAGTTGTTTATTTTTATGTGACCGATGTGTTGGAAAACCATTGCCAGTCTAGTATATTGTTTCTTTCTTTTCTCTGCATCATTTACCAAATTCGTGTACCTATCTTTGTTGAGGAAATAATACTTGGTTGAAAGCCCATCCTCTAGCTGTCATTTGCAAGGCTTAAATATTCTATTTTGTCGCTGCAATTTGCTATACCTTGCCGTTTCTGTTTCCTATATCTTGCCGTTTCTATTTCATATAGCTGTCGGTTTCTATATCTAGTCGGTGGAGGCTAATTCTAATCTTTGTGACACTACGGAGGAAGTTGCAATTTTTAACGTTTTAGTTTCTGTCGATTTTATAGTTTTTGTAGAAATTAATTTGCAATGTTGCCGTGTTTCCTACGCTTGGAACTTTTAATAGTATTTTTTGAAATAATTCTTCATGTTCTTTAGTTGTAGGACTTTTTGTTTTAGGCTTGTTTAATAATTTGTCCATATGAGGAAACGTCACTGGAATCAATGTAGATTTTGTCAGTAATCGGTTTGACATTGGCAATCTATGAGGTTTTACAATTTATATTTTGATACACAAAAAGGCATCCCTCCATTAATTCATGTGTTGTTATCGTTTAATTTTGAACCAACATCTTGAATAAGTACTTTTACTACGTGCTACTAATACAGTGAGCAGTGTGACCTTTGTCATAACTGGAATAATAGTATGCAACATAAACAAAAACGACCTACTCACATGTAAAAGTATTAAGTACAGTATATATAAGAAGATCTCAAATGATTTAATATTGAATTTGTTAAACGAGTTGAATAATGATGAGTTTTGGGAGCTGCTTTTAAGAGCATTGGCGAATAGAAGCTGGACATTATTCAGAGAGTTTCATAAACTTTATATTAAATCATTACCATTTGAGATTTTATTTGTCACATAGCTTCTATTCAGTGGAAATAGATTAAAGAGAAAGAAGAATAAATAATTTCATTCATTCTCACGCAATTGCTGCATCCTTCATTTGTTGCCCGTATAAAAACAGCCTCATACGCAGTTCCATAACCATTAACAATTAAAAGTAAAATCAAAAAGTTCCAGAAAGCTGGGTTAAGAAAATTCCCACGATCGCAACTAAATAGTAAAGAGTATACTGACTTATATGGACCAATTAGTATTACATAAGTGATATGTTAATATGTTTTCATATCAAAAGAATGAAACTACAAAAATATGTAAAGTGTACAACTTTGCGACTATGCTAGTTAGAAAATTACAAGGCCATAAGCCTTGCCAAAACTAACACGAAGAAACCCCCAATATGCACTACAAGACAAAAGATAAATATGTTACAACGCCTCCCCTCCCCAAACCAATCCCCCAAAAACACGGATTATGCAAAGCGGTTAGGGTGGGTGGTGAGTCTTTGGAAGAAATCTATATCAAAATATTTAATTGTAAAATGCTAGGAACGCCCTGCATCAAACCTGTAATAGTACTAGTACTATTCTCCACATAAAACCAGTGATAGTGACTGCGAGCTCTTAAAACCCCCTAACATCAAATGTGAGTCAGCCCGAACACACATTTTGGATTAAGGAGCAACAATCATGTCAAGGGAGCTAACAATTACAGGTTTGTAAAAAGTTTATACAAATTAACTCCCTTACAATTATACGCTAACAACTCGTTGGATCGTAGGCGACAGTAATAAGCTGCTTTCATCATCATAATTATTGTTGTCATAATTATCATCTTTTATTTGTTTCTTTATTACTCTAAAACTTTATTTGACAGTATTATAAACATATGCAGTTACTTTTTCGTAGTGTCTCCCGGTAGTCTTTGAATCACGTTTCATCTACAGACTAAGTAATTTTGCAATTTCTGTTGCTTCTAATTCACTTGATTCATCTATAATTTCAGCATCTTCTCCTTCTTCCGTCTTTCATTTCACGTCTTTCAATTCACTTTTAAAAATTTCATTCATAAGATTGTGGTTGTGAAAATATTTTCACATTTGAAGTGCACATGTATCACATCTGTGTTAATGAAAATGTAATTTTGTAAGGCTGGTGGTTTTTCTACATTTACCTGGCAGACAATTCTGCCATCATTTTTGTTGCCATCTTCCAAGCAACGCGATGGATCATAGCACCTACTATTTCCCTTTGAACAAATGTTTCAGTGCGCTATTGTTCCACTATTACAAACTATCATACAAATTCTGCAACAACAGATGAGACAAAAACAAGACAGTCTGTTAAAATTAGTTTTTTATTCTACGTTTTTAAAAATAAAATAAACATCCGTTTTTTATTATCAGATCTGTCTGTATTTATCGAGGAGAGGATATTGGGTTCAAAAATAAACTTCATTCTCGAGACTTTTTTTAAAAATAAGATTTGTATAGTCTATAGATAGTTCCCGAATGACGTCATCAGCCGCCATATTTGTGGTCATCTGGCAGATTTACCGTTAACTTTATATGGTGTTTGGAAGTTGAAATAAATTAATTGAATCTCAAGATACTTTTACGAAAGTTACATACATAAACAGAACGCAATTCAAACTTTCTGTTAGTATCTATATTTGTGATTTATAAGTTGACTTTGCTTCAGTGTGTCTCGTTAAAAATGGAAATGTTTGGTGATCGCATATAGGAGAAACTGCCAGGTTGCCCATCGTCCAGGTAAAATGGGCAAAATATCGTCTGCTAGTGACGTCATCGGGAAACATCAATTATTTCGTTCTGTTATCCTATATCTGTTTCTATTTCCAGTCAGTGAAAGGGCCAAGTCCAGTTTTAGTGAGACTACGGGAAAGTTCCAATTTTTAACTGAGTTTAAGTATCTGTTGATTTCATACAGCTTTCAGTAGCAATTTAGTGTAAGCTTTGAGCTTTCTGTATAGTAATTTGTTATAGTAATTTGTTATTATAAAAACGGGAGTTAATCTAGTACAATTTAGGTCGGTTTTGGCTTTATGCTTGTATAAAGGTAAATCCAACTGAGGAGACCTCACTGGAATCAATGTTGATTTCATCAGCAATAAGTCTGGCGTTGGCAATCCATCAAGTTCTACCATTTACTGTTAGGTCCTTAATGCACAAAGACCATCCTTCCCTCAAATAATTTTCTTAGCGTCTTATTTTCAACCAACATCTTTAATAAGTATGTTAAGCTATATATTATTAATACAGCGAGCAGTTTGATTACTTTAGTCATAATCAGAATTATAACATGCCATTGTTGCTATTAACATAACGAAAGAACTTTCCATCATGTCTAAATGGTCAGTCATTAACATAACGAAAGAACTTTCCATCATGTCTAAATGGTCAGTTATTAACATAACGAAAGAACTTTCCATCATGTCTAAATGGTCAGTTATTAACATAACGAAAGAACTTTCCATCATGTCTAAATGGTCAGTCATTAACATAACGAAAGAACTTTCCATCATGTCTAAATGGTCAGTTATTAACATAACGAAAGAACTTTCCATCATGTCTAAATGGTCAGTTATTAACATAACGAAAGAACTTTCCATCATGTCTAAATGGTCAGTTATTAACATAACGAAAGAACTTTCCATCATGTCTAAATGGTCAGTTATTAACATAACGAAAGAACTTTCCATCATGTCTAAATGGTTAGCTTGTATCTACCTCTTGACTCGTACACTCGTACACTCGCATATTTAAGAAACCCGTTTATGATCATATTTTATATTTATATAAAATATCAAAATATATGTATGTATATTTTGGGGGTTCAGCAGTACATAAGCACAAACCTGGCTAAAGAGAGCAGTGTAAAAGCTAAGTAGAAAATAGCAAGGCCAAAAGCCTAAATCCGTGCAATAAAAAGTAAACATACACCATAAGACAAAATATAAATATGTTGGAATGTCCACTCCCCCCAACCCAACCCCCAACCCCCATACAAGATAAAGACAAGTCAGAAAGGTAAAATCCATAAACAGTAAGATCTATTTGCGCCGGTATAAACCGCACTCTTATAAAAGGTAGAAGCCCTTCTCAATCTGAATATGATCACGATTCTACAACAGGTCACTTCTCACCATATGCAAGGGTGCATATCGGGCCTATTCTACATCTACAAAATTGTAAAGGGGTAGGGGTGGGTGGTGAGTGTAAGGAGGAAATCTTGATCTGAATACTTCATTTTAATATGCAAGGAACATCCGGCATAAAATTTGTAATAGTATAAACATTCCCCCCCCCCTCCTCCTCCCCGCATAAAACCTGTAACAGTACAGCACCACAAAAAGCAATGATAGTTAATGATTTATGATAGTGACTGTTATCTCTTAAATTACCCACACAATCTTATAGCATCAACTGTGAATCAGCCCGAACACATAATTTTGATTACGGAGCAACAATAAAATGTAGGGGAGTTAACAATGACAGGATTGTAGAAATGTTAATATAAAACTCCCTTATAGCATGACTGCTATAACCCAACAACCCCTCTGATCTTCGGCGATAGTGATAAGCTCCTTTTATCACCATCATCATCGTTGTCGTCATCATTATCATCATCTTTTAGTTATTTCTTTGCTACTATAAACGTTTCTTCAACAGCATGTATGAACATATGAAAGTATATTCTCCTAACGTCTCTTGGAGTCTTCTAATCAGGCTTCATCCTCAGCCTCGGAGTTTTTCAGTTTTCGTTTTTTTTTGTTGTAATTATCTTGATCCATCTATATTTCCAGGATCTTCTGCTTGTACCGTCTTTCAGGTCACTTTCAGAAATTCATCAATAAGTCTTTGAAAAACAGTTCCTTTATACAGAACATCTCATGTACAAATTTTCCAGCAAGAGATCTCACCAAAACCGGACAGTCTGTTTTAAAAATTATATTTGTCTATTATTAAAAAAAAAAAAAA
>JAECUM010046739.1:0-23953 GCA_016617855.1 Megalonaias nervosa | reverse complement strand
ACATATAAACTTAATTCTAAGAACTTTAACTCTAGGACAACACAGTTACATATAAACTTATCTTAGGACAATACTACGTGCCTTCTCTACGTTCAATAGAAATTTTTGCACACTCCCCCCATCATAATCACCCAGGGAATGCAAAATTGCACCCACTAAGTGACATGGTGGGAGAAGTGTACAAATTTTCTATTGAAGCAGTAGACGGGCTGGCTACACCCAATAAATAACAAAATGAGAGTCCAGCGCGTTAGCAATCGGCCACCGGACTTCATATGTATATATGTTTAAAAATGTATTATATAGTTAAGCGTAATGTACTTAAAGCATACAGAATAAAATCAGAATTTATTGTAAATGTATTATGAATTTCTTAATAAAATCAGAATTTATTGTAAATGTATTGTGAATTTCTTAATAAAATCAGAATTTATTTTCAGTTTCCAAATGCTTGAAATTGCATTACACAAAACCCACAGCTAAAAGTCTATATTAATCAGATGTTGCCAAGGATACTAAAATAATCGATAAGCTACGAACACGCAATGCCAGCTCATTTCTAAAAATAACCTCATGTACAATTCACTGCTGGGTCGCACAAAGCGTTTCATAAGAACGTAGAAAATATAAATATTATTGAGATTTTACATGGTTCATAGAATAATGTGCATAATAGCATCATTATTTATACAACGATGAAATTATTGAAAATTCTCAATTGTTGTAGGGTAAGAACCCCAGCGATTCTCTAATTGATTTTGATGATTTCTTGATAAATTTGACAATAACTCACTAAAAACTGATAAAAAATAAGAAATTTTGCTCAAAAATCACTTCATATTAGCAAACAATAGTGATATTTTAGCCAAAGATTTCTATAAAATCGAAAAATCATCAAAATCAATTAGAGAATCGCTGGGGTTTTTACCCTACCAGCGCTACAAAATCTAGCCGAATTTCATTGATTTTTGGTCATTTTTCATGCAAAAAAATGAGATTTTCGAACAAAAAAACCAACAAAAAACGAGGTTTTCGAACAAAATCAACAAAATAAAAAAAACCATTAGATATTTATAAAGGCGATTTTTATTTGCAATACTGTTGAGATTTATATGCATGACTAAATTCATTGAAATGTTTGTACAGTCGAAGTTTGGACAATCAGAGAATGTGATATATGTTTTGTGTACTATTGAAATATATATCGATACTTACTCAAAACAGTGTGTGTTCTGACCCAAACTCGCAATATCATTAGTACAACAAGTACGACAACTACGATATTTACTATTATGCTTGACGGAGTTGTCTTGCTTCATTATCTAATACTATAAGAACATTGCATCAATGAAAAAAACACCTGCATGAAACTATGAAAGCAAAATGAGAAAATACTGTTCATGAAAAAGGTTCTGGTAGACTAACATACTGGAATATGATTTTATGTCCAAATCTCATTGAAAAAGCAGATCTCCTGATATTATCTGCAACGTATTTTACTGAACGTGATGTTACGTTAAAGTATTTACCAGCAGAATTAATTGATTTAAATATAATTTCTTCACCAGTCTCTGCATTTACGGCTTTAATAGCTCTCTGTCCGAATATTTTACACCTTCCTGTACTTCCGCGTGCAGAATTTTTACTCTGCGTAATAGCTTGTAGATTATCAAGCGAGTTATTTTTTTAATTTCCATCAATGTGATCTATTACGAGTCCATCTTTAATGATTCCAAAATAACATTCGAACACGAACCTATGTGATAAATAATTTTTATTTCTACTGGTATTAAATATAAGATGACCAGTATGATTAACATTACCGACTGGTTTCTTTAATCTGCAGTGCCTAATTACACCATCACGAGATGCTTCATAATTGGTGATGATTGGATGCTTCACAAACTCATTTTGCTCCATTTATATACTAATATTATTTGTTTAAATTATTATTTTGAAAATCTAGCGAGATAATCTTCCTCGGTTTTTATAGGAGATTCAGAAGATGTGTTTTTTTTTATCGTAATATCGTTTCAGCTCTCTGTATTTTTTACCACCGCACTGCGCACACAGTTGAGTTTTTCCTCTGACTCCAACACCACACCGCATACACGGTTTTGGTCCAAAACTACCTTGTTTAACACATTGCATATGAAAGCCGCAGAATTCGTTTACGCATGTTTTGTTACAAGGAGAGGTATATCCGATCATAAGCCAATGACATCGATTATTTGTTTGAATCATATACAAAAGATTAAAATTTAATTAAATATATATTTGTCCTAATTATAATAATGCAGGAATTATCCGCGATTGAACATTCCGCAGCTAGATTTGATCTTGACAGACTGCCGAAACACAAATTTAGTTTTTCTATGCAAGATCTAGCTTTAACGAATAAAGATATAACAAAACGTATCCGTGAGGCCAAAAAGGAATTTCGGGACGATGGTGCGGCTCATGTGTGGTCGACATTCAGAATTGGAAATACTGTTAATGTGATGAATGACAAACGAGGAAGAGAGATTATTGATTACCTTGTTCAGAAATATTTTATTTTAACAAAATTTATTGTAAAGACAGACGATGACACCTGGATTATTCGTGACAAACGTGATTCTGTCCATAGGTCAGGAAATAATATTGTTCTTAGTAAAAATTCCAGACCAGGAATACTGACTGGTATTGACAAACCATATTACGAGCGATCATACCCTGTGACTGCGGTTGTATACGCGGTATATCCGTTAAATAATAAACCTGACGTTAGGGATCTCAAACCCATGAAACTGTCAAGAATAAATTGCGTAGCTGAACGGGTTACAGACCACTTCACAAACGCAATACGCGGAAACGGTTTAACGGATTTACGACGTAAAAAATAAACACCTGGGCAGAAACAGTTAAAGATACCGGAGCGTCTATCAGCGACGTTGCTGAGCTGGAGAAAGAAATTAAAATTCCCAATAACAGTGAAGACGTTAACCGGAGAGATTTTGTACAAACCAAAATATAAATCAAGAGGAGCTTCGATAGATATTATTGATCATAACGCACATGCATGGACTGTGGCAGTAAGGGTATTTCCACGAGACAGAACGGTTAAATTTTATAATGGTCATGTATTCGATGCTATCAGAAATATCAGTAAAATTGACCCTGTATCGGTGTGGCTGTTTCAGAGTTCGGAATATGATTATCATGATCAGTTTGTACGGTCTAATGGTGATATTTATCGTACAGAATCTCTCCATGAAGAAATGAAAAATCTTGCACAACGCCTTTGGCATGAATGCACATCTGATGATATTAAGGTTGAACAATTACTTAATAACTGTTTTACCGTTCCATCAGTTGCTGCTCACTACGCTCAGGAGAAAAATTCATGGAAACCGACACGATTGGAATTTCTTGAAGATGTCCAGAAAAGTTGCATCGAATACGGACACGGTGGATTGTGGAAAACTAAATACGATTATAATGACGTTATCTCGGTTGATATGGTAGCGTGTTATCCTGGAAGTTTTCTTGGATACGGAGAATGTTCTGAATATTTTAAGAGATTTGGTCATCCGACACACGAGATGATCAGAGTAGCGATAAACGGACCTTTACCTGCTGATTTAACCGGATTCGCCTGTATAGAGTCGTTCGAGTTTTACGAGGGTCTCCATCCGATTGTTTATGCGTGGTTTGGGAGACATTTTTCAGAAAAATGTTGGGCTCCAATAATACTAATAAAGTATATGCTTGATGCTGCAATTTTGATGTCGTTATGCGTAAGTGAAGCAATTATATCATACCGCGTGCAGAAACAAGTTTGGTTGCCAGAACCGGATGTATTTAATGATGCTAAAAGAGATTTTTCTGATCCTGAAGATGATATTGATAGTGAATGCAGGAGAGAGTGTGATGAGAAATTTGCAAAAGATCTCGGCAGAAAAATAATCGGTAAATTTACGCAAGGAAGATCATACAATCATAAACGAGCGTGTACAAGATTAATCATGCACGATGCTGAACTCGATTTTATAATTGCTGATACAACGGAGAAAAACACGTCTATAGGTCGCAGTAATGCTTATTTATCAGACGGAACTAAATTAGGTACAATTGTGAGCTATACTGATGGCGAGTCACCGCAGTTTACTCATTTAAGATCTTCGATGCTAGCGTATGTTTCGATAAATTTATTATCTATGATAAACAGATTTCCTCGTTACGCAGTCAGAGTCGCGACAGATTCATTTTATATAAACAAAAAATATACGGGTTCGTTAAAACAATTGCATATTAATGATCATGCATCATGGGGTGAATGGAGAATAAAACGTGAGGATATAATTAGTTATTCTGAATCTGCCGATGTTGAAATTGCGAAAACATATTACAAGAACAATCAAATACCAAGATTGTCATCGGCACCATCTGTATATGATCCTGTAGCTAGATGTAAAACCGTTTATCTTAATGGGTGTGGTGGTTCAGGTAAAACAACACGCGCGATTGAATTATTTAATAAATGTTCTGATATGATTGTTTTGACACCGACACATAAACTCGCCAGGGAAATAAAAGAACGAGGAGTAAAATCGTGTACATATCATAGTTTCTTTAGATGGTGCGGAGACGCATGGACTCCATCGCGGATGGGTGAGAAATACATTCCTAAAATAATTATCTGGGATGAGATATGCACGGTGCCGCTAGAGGTATTACAAATATTTCTTGATTGGCTGTTATTAAAGAATACTGCTGTGATAATGTGTGGCGATCATGGTCAACCAGCACCTTTCATTGGATCGTCTCCACATGAGTGGCTGAAAACATTTGTAGATTATTACGAAGAAATAACTGATGACTATAGAGCTATTGATAAATCACTAAAAGAGTTTAAAAAGTTAATAAGATTACAGCCAGATAAAATACAATGTGAGATAATGCGTAAAGTAATTCCAGAAACTTCTATGAATGATTTTTGGACTTTATGGAGACCTGCTGATTTGATAGTTGCAAGTAGAAAAATAATTCGCGATACGCTTCAACAACAATTATTTACGTTGCACAAAGAAAAATTTTCAAATCTACCTGTACCTTTGTGTTATCGCCCAGCAGATACTCGACGACAGAATACTGATGTTGAGATTCCTGGTGGTGGAATACAAAATCTTGTGTTAAATGATATTGTTTTAGTTGTTGTTGATGTTGTTGAGAGCGCGTTGAGTATGGATAAATCGTCGTGGACGTTAGGATACGCTATAACGATTCACTCGTCACAGGGATTAACCATTACCGATACAAGTATTTGGATTGTCGATGATCGTATTGAATGGTCAAATTTAGTTTATCTTGCGGTGTCTCGAGTCAGAAGAATATCTCAACTGCGCCGGGTTATCATGGATTGCGTAATAACCGAGGAAATTTATGACACTTTTGTCGATATCAATAAAAACTTAGCGGGTTATAAGCAATGTGACAAAAAAAAAAATAATCGCGATTTTGATATTGATGTTGAATTTATTTTAAAACTAAAAACACAACAGAATAGTCATTGTGCAAGTTGTAACTGTAATATGCTGTGGCAGTACTCGAGTAATAATCCAAGACAATTTACCGTTGATAGAATTAACAGTAGTCTTGGTCACACACGCGAAAATGTGATGATGACCTGTCTTGAATGTAATGGAGGTCGAGGCGCTGGACAACCCTCTGCAAGTTTATAAAAGTGAACGCGGTGGTAATTGTGTATCTGTAGGAATTATTTGTAATTGTTCGCGTACAAATCCACGCTGAGGAGCAGTTTGAATCTAATCTGTAGATTGCCGGTCTACCCGTAGACCTTACCACGCTAGAAATTTTGTGTGTGGTCACACTCCAGATAGGATCAGTTGCTCTTTTTCTACCTCCTTCAAGTTCACCAGGTTCATATAAATATCTTACGGTAACATTACCTAGTACTGGTTGAGAGGAAGATTTATGTTGTATTGGTATATATTTTTTTTTATCGCATTAGAAGGTTTCATAGAAGTTGCACCAGTCACTTCGTTGTTTAACGCAGCTATCACACTCGGTAACCTTGCAACCCATTCACGAGATCTCTCCGTGGATTTAAAGTCAGCGGATATTTCCCTTGCGTATTGGTATCCAAATAACCGCTCAGCAAGCGTTCGATTAAATCGTTCAACGATTGCCTGATCACGATGAATTTCTGTGTGTCCTCGTCTGATTTTAACGATATGTCGCTTCATCAACGATGATACTGCACCAAGAAATTCTTTGCCAGGATCAACCTGTAGCAATTGTGGCCATCGCAAGGGTCCTCGTTGATAAATGCGTTCAAACGCAGATGCAACTTCAGTCGCTGTTTTAGTTGATAATGGTTCTGCTTCTTTATATCTACTTGCAACGTCAACGACGTTTAACGCGTATCTGTATGTGTATTGACGTCTGCCAGTTTTAATGGTATCGTGTGGTAAAAACAAAATATCTGCTTGATGAACTTCATTAGGGTTACTAACATCAAAATGTGCATACTGAATTTTTTTAGGTGGACGTAGAAAGATTTGCCATATTGCCTGTCGTGCTAACCACGCTGCAGCTACATCACGTGAGACTTTTGCTGCTTTAGCAAGTTTACTAATCGATGCTTTACCTCTCCAGTATCCTCTTGGGCTATAATAAACAGATTCCATTATCATAATCAATTGATTATTTACCAGCCCCTAACATTATTTTACCTTTCATACCAGCTTTTATCAGAAAAGCAGCTAATCTTTCTCGAAGTGATTTATCTTTAATATTATTTATGGCATGAATTAATTTTACATCTGCAATATATCGTTGTTGTAAATCTTTACTTTTATACGCGACATCATGAACGTGACACGCTTGATCAATTGCTTTTATTGGATACTCTACAGGTTTTGGTTGGTCTCGGTTATCGAGTCGGATATCGAGACGAGTTCCAGGACCACAATAATTATATCCATGTAAATAGTTTTTCACCAGGATACTTTGCCCATGAAGCTCCTGGTAATTTACTTAAAGAAACAGCGATATCTCCACCTGTCTTTAATGAAATAAATTTGTATTTTTGTTGGTACCACATTTCACACACCTGCCTGTAAGTGCGCACTTGTTATTTTTTGTTATTATTGTCGTTAATCCACTTGTGGACGTATGCGTTCTACATCGAACGCAATATAAATTCATATCATTATTATATGGATATAATTGATTTCTCAGCTACACGAAAACAAGAGCCAGTCAAGCATCATCCAGCGCTACCAAATTCTATCAGAGCAATTATACTTGGCCCAGCTGGGTCTGGTAAAACGCAATTATTACTTAATCTGATAATGCGATGGGTCAAGTGGGATAAATTATATTTAGTAGCACCATCTGTAGATGATCAACGATGTTACGAAGTACTTAAAGATTTTAATGAAAATTCAAAGTCGCTGACGTGTCCTGATGATGATGCTATTGATTTTATCACCGATATTGATGAAGCTCCATCTGTAGATGACCTAGATGGATGTATCAATAATCTCGTAGTATACGATGATGTAATGCTGGACAAACAATCCAATCCAGCTCTGATATTTTCGCGAGGCCGTCACAAAAATACAGACGTGATTTATGTTACTCAGCTATATACACAAATTCCTAAAGTAATCAGAGATAATTGCAATATCCTAATTGTGTTTAATGGAGTATATAATTATACTTTACAAAATATTTATTATACTTGGTGTTCAGGGGACATGAATATGATTAAATTTAGAAACTTCTTTTCAAAAGCACAAGCTGTTCCGTTCGGATTTATAACATTAGATTTACATGACCCAAAATCTATATATCGTATAGGCCTGGATAAAATCTTTTGTTAATTATAGCAGCAGAGAGGGTGAACGACCAATACTGAGTGACCAACGCGTAAACGAAAAATTCCTAAAAATAAAAACGCGCGTCAGAGATAAAGTAACGAGATAAGCTAAGTTAGAGGTTGTGGTTTAACGTCGCTGACCTTAATATTTCCTTTTCGTAGGAAAGATTATTTTTTATAAATAATGTCTCAAGCAAAATGGTCTGTTCACCCTCTCTGCTGCTGGTCTAGCGCTGCCATTAGCAATATTTTGTTCTTTAATTCTCTCATTTGAAAGACCACACAGTTATCCTCAATGATATATACATATGTGTCTCCATGGAGCGGTAATTTCCCGTTCCCAATGAACACAGGTTAGACATTCTCCATTTGTTCGTCGCCAACTTTCCCAAGCTCCTCATAGACTTCAGTCATACAAAGCTGTTTTCCACAATAAGCTTGCAAACGTTATGTTTACATTAGACTTTGTATGTAATAGGCCTGCATGATAGTCGAACATCTGATTGAATGTTTTTATTGCCCATGTTTTCTAACTCTTTTAGCTGAGCGGATGGAGCCGGTTGTGTACCAAATATTTTTACCATCTAATTACTGATCACTGCCGATGAATCGACTCCTGCAAGTTTCGTTATTTATATTAGTAACTTCGCCAAAGTAATATATCCAAACTCGCACACACACTTTGAACCTTTGAATATTAGCGCAACTGATTAAGCAAGAAAGCTAGTCTTCATTAATAAAAGAAAACAAACTTTCTTATGCGATGAAGGTATACCGTCGCAGATTTACAGATGTGTCCTTTTCTTGGTGACAAAATATGCATTTGTAATGAATGATTTCTACTTGTATACTGAAGTTTCCATAAATCAGCCATCTTGCTTGATGTTTTTCTGCATTGTCAATGATCACTTGTTTTGACGTTCTCTGCGAAAGCTAAACTGTCAAAGTTTACAAGGAGAAATGGATCGAATACTTGAAATCACCAATGCCTTCGGTTAACCGCATGCGATAAGGTTTGAAATAAGCACACCAGTAATGGAAACGGTCGTGTTCCTAGAGCCTTGAAAAACGAAATAATCATTAAATCAAGTTCGTTTCAATTTTTGGTTTAATCATTATAATAAATTCAATAACTTTCCTCACAAGAACAAAACTATTAATAACGAATTCCCTCTTCCACAATATCAGTGTTACTACATGAAATTTATTGTGGGATAACATATCAAGTCCAGTGTTGCTGTGTGATATCTACCATAGGATAGTACATCAAAGTCCGTTGTAAATCCTGAAACTATAGACGGTAATTAAATTGTATCATGCATTTGTGACTGTTGAGATTACTATATACAATGAAGAGAGAGAACTTTAAAATTTCAGAAAGTTTCTTTTTTTCTTTCTTATCTTTCTTATTTATATAAAATATAGTTTCGAGCATGAATGCCTTGGAAACATTTTTCCTTGCATGAATCATTTCGTTGAAAAGTCAAACATAAAGTTGGACTTTTTGATAATATTCTATGAAGGAATGAAGGATTTTTGATTGCATGATTAAGTTCCACTGTCACTTTACCGAAAATATTTGCTCCAAAATTCGGCACTGTTTCCATTTATTGACAGTGATATAGTTGGGTATTACCGTCATTGACAGATTAGTTTCTTTTCCTATATGAACCAGCAGATGATATGTCAAGGCGATTTCTAATAACAAAAATAGCAATCTGTGAGTTCCGTTGGCCAGTGGTGTTTTTACATAATTGTAATAATTTTCAAAGAGAAGGATTCAAACTGAAGACTGGTCATTTACATAAGTTTGCAATATACCCACAAAGACGATAATGTCAGAGGAAAATTGGCTGTATTAATCAGCTTTTCCTTTTGCAGTGGGTATGGTGTGGGCTACAAAGCACGGCCTCTACAATCTATCTGAATACAAATACAAATTATAACAAATAACGGTCCACTCGTGAAGTGCTGTTCATTTCATGCAACAAAATAGGCTAGACTAGACTAGAGTAACGTATGTAATTTGAAATACCTATTTCAGTATGTGTCTTCTATTTAATGCTTTTAATTATGACGATCACAAGTTTCGGTTATTTGTTAAAGTAAATATCTGATCCAAGCCGATTATTTAATCTCAGGTTTGACATTTAAAATGGGCAGCTAAAGGTTTATGATTCTAGAGACTGTTAAATATTCGATGCACTTATCTGATCAACTTACCTGCTTTTGTAGTGTGTATCAGTATCACTACGGCTAGCACGCTTCTATCAGAACTTGCCCTAATTGTGTGGGTTAATGAACAGCTTTATTTATAGTGTTATCATCATATAAAATATTCTCTGATATCTGCACATCTATACGTTATAAATCATCTAATTTATGATAGCACAAAACAAGACACAACTGAGAAAAAGCACACATACTGTATATATACTAAAATGTACCGGGTGTAAAGCTGGCAAAATTTAAAGCAAAAACATTTGCATTATTTTCTTTTTTTTTTCCCTTTGCTGACCGAATTTATTCAATTCGAAACTGAGCGACATACCCATCCATCCATCCATCTATCTATTCAATGATCAATCGACTAATCAGTATATCTTTCTTATTATCTTCCTTGCAACCACACGTCATCATTTAGTCAGCCCTTCAATATATTTTTCTATAGGAAATCGTTTATTTTATACATAATTTACGCAACTATATATTCATCCACCCAGATATACACCCGTCTGTCCATCTCTGTCTATTAAGTTAGAAATCATTCATCGCATATGAGCGTTGCTAGCATGTCTGTCTACTTTGATCCTAAACCATGTATTCATAGATAAATTGCAACCACCCATTTAACCATGCATCCACCTTTATCTCTGAATATCCATCTATCTTTTCGAAATCATTAATCTCTTAGATGCCTTGACCACATATCTACCTATCTATATTTTAATACTTCCATCCATTCATCCACCTCTCTATCCATATGCTTATTATAGATTTATGGAACTATCTTTCAGAGTGATAAAATTTGATATATTTATTCTACAGCATATTGTTTTCTCCATACAAATCAAGAATTGGTCCCACCTTCTCACTACATGTTGCATTTAAAAGTGTATAAATGATACGAGAAATTCAGTTTGTTCAAAAATATATTCATATTGACGAATTGTTCTGGCAGTAACAGACTAGTTTGCCAGACGGTCTGCCAGAACAGTTAGTCCACACGAATACTTTTAAATACAACATTCTGTAACCAATCTATGTTGTTGTTCTGTTGGGATTTTGTTGGGGGTTTAATGCCATTTCTCAGCACAAAATAGGCTATATATGGCTGCCAGTATAAATGGTGGAGGAAGAACCATGGAAAACCACATCAAGGACCTCCGACCGACGGAAAGCTATTGACATGCTTTCTCATATACCTACCTTGTCTGAGGCCAAAACTCGAACAGGACAGAGGTGCGATGACAGTGGTCGGTAAAGGCGAGCTTTGTAGACCACTCGGAGCCCCACCAATTTGTTTATAGTTTAAACAACAAAAAGCCAAAACGAACGTTGTTTTATACATAGTTTTTGGAAAAAAGCCAACAAATAATTCTGAATCTTACAAATTTAATTTTCCATCTCCAGAGAGATGAAACTAAAGACCTCAATCGTCTTTTGTAGACCTTTCGCTGACAACCGCGTAACACCACCGAAGCTCGCAGGACCACAGATAACTATCAACTGATATCGTTAGATAACATCCAAAATTGCGTACTTTTCAACCATTATACACCGAACCAATGTAAAGCTATCAACCAATCACTGCAGTTCACAGAGGAGTTTCAAAACTAGCCGTTATGGGAATGACGTCACTATTGCGAGTATAGCATTACTGACTAACCAATCGAGAGAAACATACTTTGATAGTTACTGGCCAATGATATTGGGTTGCAAAGTTTGGCCAGTACCAGCCAATCGTACCACCTTAACGAATTAATCTCATTTTCTAGTACTTCTTTGTTACGTCCGATAGTGACTTAAATATAAAGGTAATGTTGCTTTGTCCGTAAAGTTTTCATGGTATCGAACATACAAGTACTCTTTCTCATTCTGTCGGTGGATGAATATACATTGCTGTAAGTAATTATGAGTTACTGTTATTTGAACACATTCTTTTCCTTTAATGTAGCGTCTATAGCTTTGGATACAAAATCAGCTCTAGATTTGTACAAAAATATGTGTCGCTATCTTAAGAAACAGTTCTATCGACTATTACGATTTCATTTTCATGTCAACCAAACTGACACCGATATTCAGTTGGACAAACCTCGGCATTTTATGCCAAGTCAGAAAAAATTGGATGTGCAAGGCGAATCTATTTTTCTACGTTTTACGTAAAACAAAACAAAAAGGAACAAGAAAACAAAACCAAAGCAAATGTTATGAACAACAACAACAAAAAGAAACAAATACTACAAAATTTGTGTGCACCAAAGCAGTACACCATCTACAATTTTCTTACTAAACGTGTAATGGAATAAAGTATGTGAATTAAACATATTCAATTCAAAAAATATATTTTTGGCTCTAAATAACTTCTTAATGACTTAGTGCATAAGATTTCATAGACAGTTATGAGGCTTGTCGTCACGTGATTCCATCAGGTGATATGTTCACTCTCATGAATGAAATTCAAAATATTTTTCTCTGACACAAATGCGATTGCCCGAGATAGTCACTCTATCAGTAACCTCTATCCTCTCTACCATCCGCATCGCGTTGAAATTGTCTTCCTAAGTCTATTATGTCATGATTTGGATTCCCCTGCTATCGGTGCCTCCTGTGTTCTGTAAATAAAAGTGGTCCTAAGTCACAAACTTAAAAATGTTACGTGGAAACATTTCGTTACAATATGGCCATATCTGTGTTCAGTATTGAAATATATTGATTGATCACGTTGATACAAAATGAATGGGTCTTGATTTGAAGTAATAATAATGAATGTGGTTTAACTGCAAACTTGCAGGTGGTGTTCAGAACTCGTATCACTCGAATCAAGTAAGCTGTTAACGGAAGTATTTTGATTCATTTGAAACGCTTCCCTACAAGCTCGAAAACAAGTGTAGTCGTTCTTTTATCAGTTAAGACTCAATGTTTACTTGAGGTAAATTACGATTTCTTTAATGGCAAACAACAGAGATTACAATAAATATCGCCCACTTAACTGTATTCTGCTGGCACTCCTCGTAGACACAATTAAGCCTCTTCTACACTGAGTGCAGAAACAGGAAAGCAAGGATGAATATCTAGGATTTTTCACAACGGAGAGAGTACAGGATGATATGTAACTGTGCTAAACGATGCCATTAGTAAAGACATGATGCATCCGTTGTTTTCTGGAAGACGATAATTAAACAATTTTGTTGCTTAGTTTTTTACCATCAGTCAACAAAGTTAATGACAAATTAGCCTAGAAACCTAACGGCTTATGTGTAAATAATTGTAGGCAAACATTTCTATAAGACAAGGCCTGAGATCCATAATCAAAGCGAAGTAATGGTTCATAGGGACGCGCACACGTGTGTGTGTATGTTTGAGTGCGTGTTTATCAGATGAAGTGGAAGTCTAATATACTACACGTCAGCTGTTTCATATTTGTTTTAAGTCGGCGCTGAAATCTCAAGTTTATTAAAATGTTAGGTAATGGTAATTTCAAATTATGTACATGGGGGTGGAGCTTCCGGTTTCCAAGGGCTGCTAAATCAAACAATTATACATTAATTTTAAATATGCGCACGACCGCTGTGAATTGGCCCTGAAGATCAAACAGACTTAGTGTCCGGATTTGATATGATTGCGGAATTGTCGCGAAAATACCATGCTTGATTAAGACTCCTTTTCTTAAATATGGCGCGGAACTTTCCAGTTTGAAAACCATATGTACACCTATGTTATACATGATGATAAACTAATTAACATTATTTAAGAACAGTTCACAAAGAATATGACTAATATTTGATTCCAAAGCCGCCTCTTCAACAAATTACATTCATGCTTTTTAGAAAATATTTTACTGTAGTAATGTTTTAACGAACAAGAAGAAAATCTAAATAATTTTATAGTAGTGCCTTACCAAAACCAGAGTGATTTCAGACTGATACACATGAAATAGAATGGAGAACAACAATATATTTCGTGCCTGATGTCCGTATTGTTCCTTTATAAAAACTTCATATTTGTCAAATGTTACTTCTGTGTACTAAAATTGTGCTTGATACAAAAAGAACAATGTTCTGCCACTATAATATTGCTTTGAACACAATCTATGTGCTGACGTTATCATGGAAAGCAATAAAATCGAACAAGATATATAGAGGATTGGGCAACAATCATAAGCTTATTTTGAGCTCCCTCCACATTAACAAGTATTTACTTTTATAATGTGGTTGTTATGAGTGTTGAAGGCATAAGATTGCCAATGTTGATGTATGTCAGTGAGGTATTACAAAAAATAGTACGTACAATGATGTACTAATTACAGAGAGTAACGTGTAAGCATTTAAAGCAAGAACATATCACAGTATTCGTACAAAAGAACATACTTAGAAATCGATCGAAAATAGTTGAAGATGTTGACATTCAAGGGCTGGATGTGGAGTGTTTGTCGATATATATATATATATATATATATATATATATATATATATATATATATATATATATAAGGTGCGAGAGCTAATAGTTTAGATCGCTCATACATAACATCGCACAGAACTAAAGCACAACAAGCAAATGCTATTCTACGACTTGAGGCGGACAGACATACCCATCTTGCATTCTGGAACCACAATAATAAGTTCTCTTTTTCTGAAGAAGCTACAGAGTGCATTCAATTCAAAATTTTCGTCGGGACGGCGTTCATTTATCCAACAAAGGCCAATACCACCTGTACAAATCGCTCAGAGGTGCTATTATAGTGGCTTGCAAACATGTCACCGGCAGGTAGAATAAGAACCATAAAGGCATATGTAGATATATTTCCCATCGTCTCTTACCTAATTCATTTCATCAACATATGTGCCTAAGAGTGCTTTGCCCGTCTCTTGTCCTTGTCACACTGTTAAAATACTTTCCAACAGGATTTACAAACGACTCTATGTTTGTTTTCTTTTAATTGGTTCTGTACCACTAGCTTGTGTTTTCCAGCTGGTTCCGTACCACTGGATTGTGTTTTAGCCAGCTGGTTCCGTACCACTGGACCTTATGTATATTTTCTGTTTTACAGTTGGTTCCGTACCACTGGATTTTACGATTACCATTTGATTCTGTATCACTGGACTGTGTGTTTACCAGTTGGTTCCGTACCACTGGACTGTGCATTTCCTACTTCGTTTTGCAGCAGATTCCGTATCACTGGCCTGTGTGTTTAGCAGTTGGTTCCGTACCACTGGACTGTGTTTACTAGTCGGTTCAATACGTTTTACGTTTCCTACTAGTTTCATGCTTGGCGTACTTGAGTTCCGCACCTCACTGCTTGACACTTGATTATTCATTTATGCTTCCTGCTTCCACCGCTTCGAACCGCTCCGGTGGCCTAGTGGTTAGAGCGTCCGCCTCGGATGCGGGAGGTTGTGGGTTCAGTCCCCGGCCGAGTCATACCAAAGACTTACAAATATGGTACTAACAGCTGCCTTGCTTGGCGCTCAGCATGAAGAGGTTAGTGTTAGGTCTGGTCGACCTGGTGTCAGGATAATGTGACTGAGTGGCACATCATGCTACATGTCTGTGGCATGATGCCCCAATGCTAAATATCACTATAAACTGCCACACTGCCGACATCGTAGCGATATGACTGAACAATTGTTAAAGCTACATTAAAAATCCAAATCACACACACACACACACACACACACACACACACACACACACACACACACTCCACCACCTCGATCCATGTCACTAGGTTATGTGTTGCCCAGCCCGTTTCGGCCCACTGACCTGTAATTATCCTGTTGGTACTGGTTTCATGTTGCATTCCGCACCTCAAAACATTGACCCATAATTTTCATAATGGTCAAATTTTGTTTCTTGTTTTTATTTTTCCTTTCTTACCATTGCCGAGTTCGTTACTCATCTCACTACAGTGAACAGTTATGTTCATAATATTTCAATAAAGGTTATGCATTTGCAACGATTGCTACGTAGTAATACGCCAACATTGATGTAATTATTAACTTTTTGTGGCATTCCTTTCAGAATGCTTCATACAAAGAAAGCTGCGGAGGCGTCGCAAATGGCAGTGAAGAGAGCCAGACCATCAAGGTCTAAAGTCCAAGAGGCGGTGAAGAGGTCCAGAAAAAGGCACTATTGTCAACGCCGTCGGCCGCCAACCCTTAACCTGGAACATCCAGTGAAGGAGCTTGGATGGACCCCATCTTCTCAATGTTATAACCCAAGGGGTCTCCGACAGGCTTGCCACCCAAGTGACACCGGAGATCAATATCAAATTCGATCAGCTAGTAGCCACTGAAAATAGTCCACAAGCTGGTTTTCAACTTGTACCTTCCGTAGCAACAGACAGCACACCAGCAGCATCCATGGTCTCCCGCGCCATTGTGGAAACCACGGCTTCACTTACAGATACAGCTGTGGATACAGGTAACGTTGTCCAAATCGTTTCTACCTGGGGGGTGGGGGGTGGGGGCTTTCCCAATCACAATTTGTAAGCTTGTCTGTCTCCTTATCCACTCTAATCCCTGATAACGTTAAGGCAAACATATGTGCGGGCTCATACATTAATTTTTCTACCCTCCTGAAAAACTCACAGGATGCAGGTTTCAAATTTCAGTTAGATACGCATAGTACTGGTCCTCAATTTAGCATTGTCCCAAACATTAAGAACGTCCAACTCACAATAGGACGGTGGATTCTTGCTTGGAGCAGGTTCACTAGTGTCCTATGTGAAAAATATCCCCTGGTTAGTACCTCTCTTCCCCACCATATGGAAACTGTCCTTAAACTTGAGGAGAGACGCGCTGATTGGAGGTGCTTATGATGGAAACTATCGACAATCGGTTGCAAAGGGGGAAGCTAAATGGGGTACCACACATATAGAACTCTACACGAAGGCTGTGGTAGAGTCGGGTCATAACAACTACACACAAAACAATCCCTCACAAATTACAAACATAAAGTATCCAAAGGGAGTTTGTTTTATTTACCACAAAAGCGGTCGCTGTTCATCGGGATTTTCATGCAATTTTCAGCACAAGTGCTTCAGTTGTTTAGGGGGACACTCATTCATTCGCTGCCCCAAACCAATTTCTCAGCCCTTTAAGCCAATTCCGTAATACAGCTAGCAACCGTAGCGACCTAACAACAAGCTTTTTCGTTTCCAACGATCCAAACAACCTTGAAACACTAACCCGAACAATAAGAAACCTGTCGGCAAATAATACTGATCCTTTCCCTACCCCTGTAAAAATTGACCGCTTACAATATTGGCTACACGATTTCGACCCTGCCACAAAGGAATACCAGCTTTTAGGTTTTCAAAGGGTTTCGATGTGGGGTGAACGGGACATTGCAAACACACATATGTAAGAATCTGAAATCGGCTCAAACTAATGTCCAAATTACTGAATAAAAGATACAGAAAGAATTGACAGCGGGTCCCTTTGCATGGCCTTTTGGTACAAAACCATTTCCAAATTTACATATTTCGCTCTTGGGTCTAGTCGAAAAGAAAATTCCTGGGTCTTTCAGGTTAATTATATTCATCACCTTTCCTTCCCACCGGTCAATTCGGTTAACGATGGAATTCCCACTCGACAATCAGCAGTACATTACGAAGGCATTGATAATGCCATCACATTTATAAAACAGCTGGGTAGGGGGTGTTTTCTGGCCAAAACAGACATATCAAATGCTTTCCGCATTCTTGTACATGTAACAAACTTGCCGATGCCCTTTCTCGCCAACAGGTTTCGAGTTTCCACGCCATGGTTCCCTGTGCGGAGTCACACCCGCATCGCATTCCGCTTCTTCCAACCTTGCCAAGCTAGAGAATACGCTTGACCATTTGCTTAAAAACATCCTACACCCAGATATACAAACCACATATAAGAGGGCTTGGACGCTATATAAAGAGTTCATATCAGACCTTGACCGAGTTGTCTCTTCCAGTTTCAATAACCAGTTTGGCCCTTTTCATAGCGCACTTAATCATCAAGAAATATACAGCATCTTCGATATCCACTTTTGTTTCTGCAGTTCGTTATGTGTATAAACTTAACGGCTTCGCAGATCCTTCGTCATCTTTCCTTATTCAAAACTCATTCAAACCATTCATAAAAGTAAATCTCATGATGTTCGTTTGCCAATTGACAAAGTTCTACTGGATAAGCTTACGGTTTCTATAATGCATACCATCTCAGACCATTTCAAGCGTACCATGTATTCGGCCATGTTTACATTGGCTTTCCATGCCTTTCTCAGAATAGGTGAGATTACAGTGCAAACGACTGCACATCAGAATGATAATTTGATACAATAACCTCAAGTCACGTTTTCTCACAAGCGTCTTACAATCACTTTTCGACACTTCAAACACGACTCGGGACAACCATATATTGTGCATGTTGCTGCCCAACAAAATCCTGCGACATGTCCGATAGTTTATTTACAAGCATACCTGACCCTCAGAGGTAATACTCCAGGCCCGCTTTTTAAGAAGCAAAGTACGCAACCAGTTTCCGAAGTAGAATTTAGTACAGAACTTAGAAGAGCGCTTTGCTTTTGTGGCTTTAACTCTAACCATTTTAAGTCCCAAAGTTTCAGAATTGGGTCCGCCACTGAGGCAGCTAGACAAGGGTTCAGTGACAACCAAATAAGGGAATTAGACCGCTGGAGATTAGATACATTTAAGAAATACATAAGGTTAGGCAAAAGGGTCTCAGCTTTGTAGCACTTCAATTACTTTTTCTAAGATCGCCGTTCTGCCGTGTGTGCTACTTTCAGGTGTCGTGGGTTTCGCAGACCTAGATCCCTGGGCATCAACCGTGCTTTGCTGGGATGGCATATACTCTACCCGAACTAATCTGTGTCTTCCTGCCTTTTCGACCGCCAGTAGCGTATGAAGGTACTCTAACGGCTCCGGAAGACCAACAGAGCATTCAGGACGTACGCGGATCCATTTTAAAGTTTTTTCCCAATCATTCATACCTGCTGGATATATCATAACTACCGGGGCATATGAAGATGCTCTACTGCCCAGGCACCACAGAATTCATCGCTTTAATATTGATCAACATTGATATTTTCTTTTCTTTTGATGCTGGACATTTTTGTTCTTTGCTCCACCCACCTAATTGTGGCTGCAAGAATGCAGCATGCTCTATGTGCTGTATTTCTGTTTATGGCGGTTTCAGCCAAAATAAAATTCGGTATTATACGCTGTGTCTCATTGTTCAATTTTCTTAGCACGTTTACTCTATAGACTTTGTCCAAGAATTTATATTATGCTGTAAATACATAGCAAAAGTTTGGTTCACTAATATCATTTATGTTCAATACAAAGTCACTAAAGTGGCCAGTATCAAACGCAACATTTGTCTTTGTTTTAATTATATACCCATATACTTTGACTTTGTAATATTTGCCCTACTGACCTAGGGAATTTTTTATTTTCACTCCCTATCTTTCTTTGGACTCGATTGATGTCCTATAGAGTAGGTTGGAGTAGGCCCATTTAATTTTACAATCTCATTAATCACGTTATAATACAGAACCATGCGTTTTCATTCACTTTCTTTCTGACAATAACTTGCACCCTTCATCTACATGTGTAAGAACACATCACATAAAACTATTTACGCTAGCGTAAGGATATTTATAGGAGGAGTGAATCGGCCTATAATTTCCCGCCAGATTTTTCGTGTAACGCGATGTCAAGGGCCAATATATTTAAAGTTTTTAATCACTTGCTCTGCCCAGCCAATCGTAATGCTTTTGCCCCGGCTGCGCGTGGAGGGATTCTCTCTTCTAGAGACTTTAGCGTCAATTGAGTCAATTTCCTTCTGGGGTACGAACGTATTGTCTTTTTCTGTAGAAATATTTCCCAACTCCACCCCATCATACCTCCCTGTATATAATTGTTATATGCTATGCAGTTGTTAGTGATATGTTTTCTTTGTGTTTTTTTTTTCTTTCTCCATTTGTTCAGATTGTAGGTGGTTGCATCCGAAATAATCTCTTACAAGGTTACACGGCTTCTACAATCTCATTATTTTATAATGCCGCTTGTCTCAGTGTTTAATTTGTTAGCACCTTTACTTGATATAGTTTGTTCGAACAGTTAGATTGCTGTAAATACCAAGTTTAGGTTTGAGTCTGCTCAATATATAACAATCATGTTTACGGCGGTTGCAGCCTCAAAAAATTTATGTATTATACGCTATGTCTCATTGGTCAATTTCTTAGCATTTTTACTTTATAGACTTTGTCCAAGAAGTTATGTTATGCTGTAAATACATAGCAAAAGTTTGGTTCACTAATATCATTTATGTTCAACACAAAGTCACAAAAGTGGCCAGCATCAAACACAACATTTGTCTTTGTTTTAATAATGTGCCCATATACTTTGACTTTGTAATATTTTCCCTCCTGACCTAAGGAATTCTGAATTTTCACTCTCTATCTTACTTTCGACTCTATCGATGTCGTATAGATTAGGTTGGTGTATGCACATTTAATTTTACAATCTCATCAAACACGTTTATAACACAGAACCCTGTGTTTTCATTCACTTTCTTTCTGACAATAACTTGCACCCCTCATCTACATGAATAAGAACACATTATATATATATATATATATATATATATATATATATATACTATCTACGTATCGGATAAAAAGTAAACAGCTTAGCGTGAAAACATAAGCAGTAATCAAGCTAATCTCTTAGAACTAATTATGTACGTTCGAATCTTCTTGAAGATCTCCTCGTGGACTTCAATCGATTTCAAGGGTTTACCCACTCATAACGAATTTTCATCAAAGTAATGTTCAGTACTAGATTGGGACCTGTTCTGGATTCCTATTTAAGCGTAATTATGAAAGTACAAGGAAGAGATGTTTCAAAATTGTTCTATCATGATAACTCTGGAAACTTGGCGGAACCAAAGCCCGGCGTGTATCCTGAAGCCATGCAATGATACATGTACAAAAAGCACTCATTACATCTTTGTAGTTCTTTTGTTGAAAGTATTTCCCATTTTGTTTCCTAATTAATTCTAGCATATGATATATATTTTGTTGCCCTACAAATAGTTCTACCTGCAGGGATCTATTTCTTCCATTTCATCTTTCCATACAAGTGCATGTTATCTCAGATAATATCCCCACACAAAAACAGAAGTCTTATAAACGTTCAATAAAATGCCCTGACTTATTAAAATCAAGTTTGAATTTTAACTTACGTAGTATGCCTAATCCTTTTCATGCTTCTTGGAGTTATTTCCGATATATGTATTAGTCGGGAAATTTTTCCGTCTAGAGTTAGGTCCAAGTGATGATGAGAAGTGACATTCATAATTGCAGCGTCATTTTGGAAAGTTGTGAGTGATGTTCCTTTTGAGATGTTCTGGATACGGTCATAAATTTGGTTTTATTTGTATTAAACTCAACTAACCACTGATGAGCCCACACACTGATTTTAAATAGGTCTTCGTTAAGAACACCAGCAGCCAGGGTTGGGTTATAAACAATAATTGACAACAATGTTATCATATGCAAACACTCTGACACCCAAATGAATTTCGGTGACAATATCATGAGTGTAATTTAAAAATGACAGTGCTCCAAGTATAGATCCCTAAGATGAACCATTCCTGACATATTTTTGGTTTAAAGTATAACCTTTTATAACAATTTTGTGCGTCCTGTTTGAGAGATAATGTTTAAACCATTCCAAAAGTCCATCACCAGTCCAACACTAAACCTTGTGTGTGACTATGTCAAAGGCCTTATAAATATCACAAAATACTCTGATTTCTTAGCAAAAAAGTACTCCAATTTATGCCGAAATCTAATTTTAGTATTATTTTCCAAAGTGTTTCTTCATAAGAGTTGTATTTAGACTGCATTTCGATTAATTTTGCACCAGTAATCAAGACCATGACACAGTCTCTAAACTGTATTAGGCTGAATGTCAATCAGTTTCTAAAATTAGTTCACAAATGTAGAGTTCAGTGAGTGAAAATCTCACCTTTCCTCTTTGATATTCACTTTATGAGAGATTATTTACTGAAACATCTCACGACAGATCGAAGAAAACTTTTGAACTACAGTTAGGTCCAATATCCTGGTAGAATACAAGTTTCAATATGTAGTGTGTTTCTTGTTTGCTCGATTATTTCCCTTTAAAATCCTGCTGACTACAAACTTTCAACGCTCATCTCCGTCGATAAACTCTTGAAATCTATACTTCTGGACATTATTAGGAGAGAGAGAGAGAGAGAGAGAGAGAGAGAGTGTGTGTGTGTGCGTGTGTGTGTGTGTGTGTGTGTGTGTGTGTGTGTGTGTGTGTGAGAGAGAGAGAGAGAGTTTGCCTTTGAGAAAGAGACCCGTAATGTCTAGAAAGCTCAAACTTTCAAGTGCACTGGATCCAGCAAGGGATCCCGTATGTCAGGGATTGATTAAGATAAATGCAATAAACTGACAACAAACTGTGCAAAACTAACATCTAACTAGCCTGAGCGCTTTCGACTCTTAATGAGTCTTTTTCAAAGGCATATACAAAACATAGACAAGACAAACAAATAAAACAGAAAAACCGTAGTGTTTGCAAAACTTTACATGGCTGTTTCTACAGGAGTTAAGCCTCCTGATGTATTATGTTTCAACTAGTTTATATCAACTTGTTGCTGATATTGGAAATTATTTGTATTAACCTAGAAATCGAAGAGCCATAACGACATCTGGTATTTTGTGTACATTTATGAAAGTGCAAATTACATCCCGGATATTTCATTGTTATAGTAGTAATTGTAGGCTATTAAGCAAATTTAGAGAATTTTTCAAAAGTAAAATGTGTCGGCTGCAAAAGATAGTTTTATTTGTGCATGGCTGTCTTTTTTCTAGTCTTCTTGGTTTAAACCGCCTGGTTTCAATGTTCTAAGGCGGCGTATCCAGTAAGATTCCTTTTCTTTCCTGGTTTCGGAACTCCAGTTGGGGTTGTTAGCAATTGCAATAAGTGTTATATCACTGAAAGTGTGGCCAGGGAGGAGAAGTGTTCTGCAACCGGACTTCTGTCCAACTACTTTCTTATCCAATCAGATCTATGAAGGTTAATCCTTTTGTGTAGCTTTTCAGTTTCTCCGACATACTGAAGGCTACAGATCTTACATGAGGTGAGATAAATTACATTCTTAGTTTTGCACGTTTTGTTTGGACCATGTATGTTTAGTTTTTCTCTAGTCACTGTGCTAGAAAATGTCCTGGTCTCTATCATATGTTGACAGGTTTTGCATCTTTTATTTATATGTATATGAGTAGTAGAGGGTCTTTGACACGTGATCATAAAATCCTTAGTCAGTAAGGCATGCATTTTAACCACATGAAAACTGTATATAGGTTTTCGTATATTACTGTTAGGACATGTTCTGAATATGTGACTAAGTTAGCACCAACGCAAGCACCGTGTTATTGACGGTACACAATGGCCTTACCAAAGTATGGACCACGAAATGTGTAGTATCTATTGTTTAGAAAATTATCTAGCTCCTAAGCAGAGGACATTGAAACCGCTAGCAGCAAAGTATGGAATTCTGTATAGAGGTGTAAATTGTTGATTTTTGTTGTTTAGGATGGAAATATATACCTTGTGCACCAGCGTAGATAGGCAATAACCATACCTAAAGAAATCCTGCTTCGACGCCCATGGCATATTTTCGAACATAATGTAGAACAGAAACGTATTGTAGAAATAAACTATTTATTTTTTTGTAACTACAGAATATTGGGTACATTTTTGAATGTTTCTTTTATGCAGTATATTACTTCTCAAATTACGGG
>JAECUM010046738.1:0-17864 GCA_016617855.1 Megalonaias nervosa | reverse complement strand
AAAAAAAAAAAAAAAAAAAAAAAAAAACCCAGTCAAGCTTCTAATAAAGTGAAAGAATTCAGAACAAAAAATACAACTATGTAGTTTTGTGAATTTATCAGATATAAACATATAAAGTCATCACCCTAAAAGTGTGATTTACTTACGAATTCAGGCTTTGGGCGTTGATTAAACAGATACAAAGAAGGGCAAACAACTTCACACATCATTGTACAGGTGATGTTGACCTGGCGTAATCGAAGCATAAGACTGCGTCATATGCCGCTGCTGATATTGTTTGGATATTAGTACTGCTTCACATCCTCGTAATAGACAAAGATCAGGTGCTAAATACATGGAATCAAAGGTTACGTAGTGTAAATAAAGTCACAGGCTCTGATGTTGGAATAGGCGAATACTCTTTCTGCTCCACCAATGAGCGGACTGTAGTGAATAATTTCCTTTTAATCAAATCAAGATTTGATGTATATAGACGTGTTTTGTGTACTGATTCTCGGTGAATATTCTGATCATGCGCCACTGCATTTTAATACAAAATGGGTAAAAATAAGAGGCAGTAACAATTCAGCGTATTAAGTTATTGCTTACAGCGATAATAAATTTAGAGAGAAATTAATAGGGCATGGTCAAAGAACTTATTTGTATGATGTTTGTCTGATAGATCTGAAATTGTGTGTCACCTAATTTCACCTGCCGACAGTGAAGAAAACCCTGAGACATCACATCATGCTGTTATCAATTTGTCTAATTTACTTCAGACTGTATGCCTTCATTGTTTGAAAAGAAAGTGTTTGCACAATCTCAACAAAACAAGAGAAAATTATATTTGGTTTGATGAAAGTTGTAAGAATGCACGAATTGGGTTTAAAGTACACAGAAAGGAGTATCTTTGGAATAAAGCTTAAGTTTTGTAACTATTATGCTAGATTATGCTGTACTAGGTTATGCTGTATTAGATTATGCTGTACTAGATTATGCTGTACTAGATTATGCTGTATTAGATTATGCTGTACTAGATTATGCTGTACTAGATTAAGGTTAATGAGTGTTTCAAATTAATCAACATGGCTAAGTTTAGTCCTAGAGTCTTTTGGAGGCAGATTAAAAAATTATATCAAAAGATAAGTCATAATAGTAAATTATTCACAGATGACTTTTTGACTTAATATATTTTGCAAGGTGATGGGCCAGTCTCGATATATAGAAATAATTCACACACACACACACACACACACACACACACACACACACAAGAAATAAAGTAACAGCGCTTGATAATCTGCTGTCAAAAATGATTGTTAACTCTCTTGATTGTATTATTAATTTTCTTTCAAAGTTTTTAATGTTATTTTCAGAAGTGGCCATTTCCATGATCCATGGAGTAAAGGCTCTATTCATATGAAAGTTTATATCGATTAAGTCAGTAACTATAGGAGAAATACACTTACATGAACATCAGCAAAAATTTATTCCAAAATATTAAATGAAAGATTATGTAAATATTCTGCCAAGTATGAAGAAATAATTGAGAACCAGTTTGGTTTCTAGAATAAAAAGTCTATTATAGATTGCATATTTTGTGCTAAACACAATTATTCCCAAATTTGATTTCTGGTATAGTTTGTATTGTGCATTTATCGAATATGATATAGCGTTTGATAAAAGCTACCGCAATATGTTATGGTACAATTAAACAATAATGGATTGGTTCTGTTATAGGAAAGACTTATGTACTATTTATAACTCTATTAAATCTTGTGAACGATACAATAATGGTTTTCCAGATCTTTTTTGCTCACAATATGGCTGCAAACAAGGAGAACCACTTTCACCAACCTTGTTTGTATTGTCTATAATCGATACAGTTACTGGCATGCAATACGATGCTGTAAATGTAGATGATGTTTTAAAAATATATGATTTTTCTCTAGTTTTGTTACTATATGCAGAAGATGCGAAAATTTTTGCAATAACTGAACAGTCATTGCAAACCAAGCTGAATAACTGGAATCACAGACCCATTGTCGGAACTATAAGGTAAATACTAGTGAAAAGAAATAGTTTTTAAATATGCAAAAGACAAATTCATCATTATCTTACAATGGTAAATTATTAGAAAATATAGTTTCATTTAAATATCTACGTTTGCATTTATTCACAAATGGGGTTTAGGCTACGAATGGTAAAATCCCCAAGTCTTCATGGCACTTTGGCTCTTTTTAATCTACACGAATTAGTTCAATACACTGTTCTACCTGTAAGGGAAAAATGTGGACTTTTTTATACTCGTATTATATCTGTGCTTATTTATGGATCAAAGGTACTGTGTTTCCTCCCATGAACAAATGTTGAACAAATTCATATAAAAATGTGCAGAAGATTATTAGGGGCGACAAATCTACTAATTTGGATGTTATCCATGGTGCGCTAGTGAGATAACTAATGTATAAAATAAGCAAAATGCGCCTTCTTAATTACCCCCCCCCCCCCGAAGTTATAGTGTGATTTTATAACATATACTATTGTAGTAAACGTAGGTTATGTGCTATTTGTATTTACGTCTCCCATTCTTAGAGTTGTTAGATTGTAGGATTATTTGTTGTGGTGGTGGGGGGTGGGGGTGGGGGGGAGTCGTTGTTGGGACATATTTATTAACCCAAGTAATTAGACAGTTCCTAGGAACAGACGTCATAACGTATAGTATTCACGAGACTATGACAGAATGAATTAGTTTCGTAAAATGGACTGTCCCTAATTTCCCAAGACAGGGAATTCTCTGGATATTTTTTAGGTATTCTTGGTATTGGTTGGTTGGGTCATGTTTTGTATTGTATGGTGAAGTACTAATATTTGGATTGGAAAGGCTCAAAGGCTTACTGGCGAATCAATGATACAAATATGAAACAAGGAAGAAACACGCAAGTGCGAAATTATTAAAGTTTTGTGATGTGTAGTTTTTTGGTTATTATAAAAATATATTTGTATTCTTCGTGAGTTTAAGAACTTTTCAATTCACAATCATTGTTGTCTTAAGATCCTTGGATATAGGCAAAAACAATCGGCTTCACGCCAGGCTCACGCAGATGTTTGATTCCCTCAGTATGAGACCCCTTGCGTGTAACACTATGTTAAAAAGCGATGCTGATAACAGTAATTCTTATGATGCGAAAAATGGACATTTCAAATAAAATCATTGTGAGATGATCTAGGATTTTCTTACGTATGGAACAATGAATCTGATATTATGATTTCACTTTTAAATGATCTAGAATTTTCTTACGTGTGGAACAATAAATTTGTTATTGCGATTCCAGTCAGTGATAGAAAAGGCAGAGTTTTAGATCAGTATCCTATGGCGAGCCTATCAAACAAGCCATAGTAGTATTCCTTGCATAAAGAATATTTATCATTTGAAGAGTACTTGGATGTGATAAATGAAGCTCATTTGAAGTGTACTTGAATGTGATAAACGAATTTCATTTGAAAAGTACTTGGAACCGATAAATGACGTTCCTTTTAAAATTACACTAACCAGATTTTGAGGAGTATCGCTTTTTTGAATACAGAAATGGGTCGTAGTAAGGGAGTACCAAGTAAGGAGTGGCTATGTAAATAGGCGTAATTTAAGAGATTTTGAAAATGAATATAATTTATTGCCTGTTTGTCCATTTTATAGGGAATAGAAAATAACATGTTTCATACAGTATTATTGTTCTTGGCCGCATATAGTAAAATGTAAGGCCATTATGTTCACAAGTTCAGAAAGAATCTTAAACGCGTTGTCTAAATTGTTTATCCTGTAAGCAACATAAAAGGTCAGAACAATAATTAACTATCTATAAGTAATTAACTATTAAATTCGATTTTAAGACTAATATAATTAATTAAAACTTGGTACGTACATTTTATGTGCATTTAATGATAATGGTTTACCCTTTACTAATTGAAATCCATATTTTTTTTAATACTTATGTTCCTTATCCTCCACAGTATAAAATGTTTCCATCCTCTACAATATGACATGCTTGCATCCTGCACAATGTGACATGTTTGCATCTGCTACAGTATGACATTTTTGGATCCTCTACAGTATGACATGTCTGCATCCTCTACAGTATCACATGTTTGCATCCTCAATTTTGTAGCTATAAATTTGCTTTGCAATGTAATGCCAAATACAGTTTCTGTTCTGTTCCGTTCTTTCCACATTATTCATTAATAAATAAAATTCTACGTACTTTCCATATATGCTTGTGTTTGAATAAGACTCCTAGTAGACAAGAGAAACAAGTTTTCTGTGTATTTGCAATTGCTAATGTGCATGAATAGAATGTGAAACATGTTTTAGAACCATTCTTCTCACCATCCCATAGACACCATACTAATTCTGTACTAATACATACCTGATTTTGCAAACTGAACCTGAAATATAATTTCAAATGTACGAGCTTCGTCTGTGAAGAAAAAGTTTCTGTCTCTACACATATACGTTTATATGTTGTTACGTGTAGGCTCGTACAATAATAACGAGTAAAGAGTGAAGTCAACAAGCTTTGTATATTTTAACAAAATAATTTATTTCCCTAGAAAACAATGTATATATTGGAAATAGGACGTACGGTTTGTGAATATATTCCAAAGTGTAATCCTATGATTGAAAAATACAAGTCCTATCACTAAACAGTCCTAATAAAATCCAAGTTCGAATCTCGATGACATTCCAATATGGAGATGATGACGTCAGAAGTGTGGTGGTAACAGATCCACAATTGAATCACAATTTATGTTTCCGTATAACTCCAGAATAAATTTCCAGTGAATTTCTTTCTCCCAGAATATTTATAAAAAAATACACTTGTTTGGTTTTCTAGAGAATAAAATATTAAATTCCAAAAACAAATGAACTTCAAAAACAATCTGGCTTCAATAATTGAAACCTCTCGTGCCCTCAAGGTTTAAAATACAACTGAATAAATTTAATGCCAATTGGCTGTTTTAAGCCTCGATTTTAGGTCACATGGTACTCCACGTGATAGGCTGTGCGATTTACTAATTTGAACATCGCAATAATATAAAATGCCATTTGTCACGTATGCAAGAATAGCCCTATCTAAGTACCAAATTCTCACTCTGAAAATTTATAAAATAGAAAGGCTGTTTACAATCCAGTTAATACGTGGGCCGAAATGACCTTGGAAATAACCAATCGTTATCACTCGATGTTTACAAAACCGCGCACCAGGGTGAACTAAAAATAATGCTAATGTAACACCTTTTGCGTTCTATACAAACAGAATTTACTTGAAAAAATATCGAATCCCGTGAACATAATCATTACAATAAAATGTAATGAAACAAAAATAAAAATAAGAAAGAATTTTAAAACTAACACACAAGCAATTTAATTACATGTACATAACAATGTATAAGATGTGAGTAGTGTAGTGTGTACTGACTATATTGTAATAAACATACGGTATCTGTTGTTTATGTTTACGTCACAGTTTATAACTTTGACCGAATCTAATGATTACTTGCTCGATAATGGGGAGTCGATGATGGGAATATATTTCTCAAACCAATTGTCCAATTATTATATAAGGACGTCATTTATACCGAACCATATACACGCTTCTATATGGAGGTCACTGCAAACATTCTCACCTGTAAGTATCTAGTAATTTGGGATAGGAATAATTTTGTGGATTAGGTTTCTGTGTTCTGTTTTGTAGTACGTGGCATGAAATATCGATATACGGATTAGAATTGCATGATATATCGTGACAATACAAAGCAAGAAGAAAAAACCAACCCCTCCCCCCCAAAAAAAAAACTAAAAAAAAAAGTGAAATCAGAATATCGTGAATCCGTGGTCCGTAGTTTGATCGTACGAAAATTTGTGATATTAATGTTTTCAAGAACCCTTTAGCTCACAAAGACTGCTGTCTTGAGAACACGAGAAATAAAATAACAACGACCTTATGCCAGACTCACATAATCTACAAGACATTGTTTATTACCTCTGGATACTGAGGTGAACATTTACTAGCTGATTTTAGGTGCTTGGCTTGTTGAAATATCGGCTGAGTTAATTTAATGAGGGCGTTAATTTCGTGACGATTTGTTTCGAGGGCAAGACGTTGCTGAAATTGGAAGGCTTGTTTTTGAAATGGGCTTGGGGGATGGGCTTAATTTTGAATTTTTAGGATACAATGCATCCAGTTGTAATTGTCAAAAACGACAATTAATCTAATAAACATCGTGAGAGTACAAAAGGCTTAGAAACAAAACGCAGCGCAAAAAACTATTGGAGCTGTTTTAATCTAGTTGTTCGTACGAACAATATCTAATTTGAGGTCAGTCACGTGGATCATCTTCTGATGCGTGGTCTAAACAATTCGAAAGTGCGAAGTTACGAACCTGAGGAAAAATATTGCAGTATGCGAAAATGCTAAGAATACTTAACCATACAAATAAACTATATAAGCAATATTGCTCGTAAAATGGATTGCAAAGAATAAGCTATAGTTCAAGTTCATTTGGTGTAAAAAAAAAAAAAAACTGATTGGAAATTTATTAGTATATTGGGTGATTCACACGAGCTAAGCACTCGTTAATCCAAACACCATTTGTACAAGTTGATAAAGTTTGTCAAACTGTAACATTGAACCCTGTGAGATCATATTCCATTATTTATTGTGATCTACCAGTGGGCTGAAGTGATGTTTTGGTTACTGACACATTCCAAAACAGACATCGTATCACCTTGATCATGGAGAGGATTAGGAGGGAAGCAATCGTGCATCCTCTATGTTTACCAACGGAGCACTAATCTGTAAACATAGAGCGTTAACCAAATGATTGTTTAAAGTAGCGAGACTATCGAAGGAAAATATTGATTGGTAGGAGTGTAAACATTATCTATGGACCATCACTTGTGGAATGGTCTTCACAACTACTTCCAACTACCAATAAAATGACACTTAAAAAAGGAAAATGTTGGATCTCTGAAGAATGGTGGTCAAACACTTCAACTAATATCATCAATATAAACCGCATGATGTGGCCAATGTGGTGAACAACAGAGGAAAAACAGGAACAAAGAGGGAAAAAAGAGGAGCAAGAGAGGAAAAACATAAGAAGAAAAGAAGAAAAAGGATGAAAAGTCAAACATAGTGGTCACATTGGGTAAAAGATTACAATGCTGATCGATTTTCTGGGGCAATTACTTTTGAAATAATTTCCAGTTTTTATCTCAGCTCTTGAATGTATCATTTTCTAAACAAGACACAGAGTAGCAATGGGTATTATTTTGTACTTGAACATGTAGATCACTTGTTTCTCTCTTTTCGACCCAAATATTGTATCCTTTGTTAACACGGAGTTTTATAAAGATGTGTTCTTAACGTTTTAGTTATATTTTTGCAGATATAAAATGATCTTCCTCTCTGCATACGAAATGCATATGCATGTTGCGGAAAACAGCGTTGTAAAATATGCGTCATTTGGTGGAATTAGTTTTCTTGAATAAACGTATTTTGCATACAGTAAAATATTTGAAACAAATGTGTAAAAATATATGGATATATGAAATAAGGCAGACCAGTTCCACCTCAGTTTATTTACAGACTTTGTTCTGCATTAGTCTACTGACAGACTTTGTTCCACATTAGTCTACTGACAGACTTTGTTCCACCTCAGTCTACTTACATACTTTGTTCCACATTAGTCTACTGGCATACTTTGTTCCACAACAGTCTATTGACAGACTTTGTTCTACATTAGTCTAATGGCAGACTTTGTTCCATATTAGGCTACTGCAGTCTTTGTTCCACATTAGTCTACTGACAGACTTTGTTCCACCTCAGTCTACTGACATACTTTGTTCTACATTAGTCTACTGAGAGACTTTGTTCTACATTAGTCTACTGGCAGACTGTGTTCCCTTTCAGTCTGATGACAGACCATGTTCACCTCAGACTACTGATAGTGTTCCATCTCAGTCTACTGACAGACTTTGTTCCACTTAAGTCTACTGACAGACGGTGTTTCACGTCAATCTACTGAGGACCGTGTTCCTCAGTCTACTGACTGTCTGTTTCCCACTTCAGTCTACTGACAGATTTTGTTATTAGTCTACTGACAGATTTTGTTATTAGTCTACTGACAGATTTTGTTATTAGTCTACTGACAGACTTTGTTCCACCTCAGTCTACTTACAGACTTTGATCCATCTAAGTCTACTGACAGGCTTAATCGCATGAGGAACATATAACTTTTATAAAATGAATGGTAAAAATGCAGGTTGCTTGGTCTGAACCCGGGCATTTAAAACAAAGGAACTGGTATCCTATGTCTCGTATGTAAAGAAAAGCTGTTCTTCAATGTGATACTACCATTCTGTTTTAAGATTTGCGCCCATACTTGCCGTCATACTCGTTTATAAATCAAGTCAATTTGCAAAAACAAAGATCCAGATCTTTAGTAGCATAATGTGCCTGCAGATCATGGTCTATGTTGTTTGTTCTACTGATAACTCCTAACAAACCGCACAGACCCAAATCAGCAGGCGCTTCATACGACGGCAGATCTGGGTCTGTGCAGTTTGCAGTTTGCAGTTGTGCTCGTCTTTTAAGCAAGTATATACTGTAACATTCTACTTGAATTCCTAACTGATTGTAATATCCGGAAAGTATTTCCTATGTCTTAGAACATCCTTAGGTTACTGTTTAAGCAGAGCTAACTTTAAAGTGCAGTATTTCTACTTTCAACTAACGAGTTTTTCTGAGAACGAATATATCTACATGCATCCATCACTGCCAATCGGGCTTGAGGAACCGCGAGAAATCTGTCCAAATAACTAATGAAACTCGTATCAGAGAAAAAACAGAGTCATTCTCAATTACGCTTGGAAGAATTCCCAATAAAGTTCTGTGGAATATAAGTATAACCTTCGTGTTATTAATGGCCTTCCATTTTCGTCAAAAAAAAAATCATTATCCCCCTCAAGTCGTATCTCCTCTTTTTATTTCTTCCCCAAGCGCTTTCTTTAGACGATGTAATAAATACAGTGGATCTGGTTCATTATATAGATTTAAGAAAAACAATACAATGCTAATATAAGTGGACATAATTAAACAATTTGTCTTATATATATATATATATATATATATATATATATATATATATATATATATATATATATATATATATATATATATATATATATATATATATATGTATGTATGTGTGTGTGTGTGTGTGTGTGTGTGTGTGTGTGTGTGTGTGTGTGTGTGTTTTAACGGTACATCGGCACCTGAAATTTATTTAGTCCAGCCGTAACTGGTGTAATGTGCCTTGTCCAAAAGAGACACCAGGGCGATCGAGACGGCTTGGTGTCAACTGAATTCGAAACAGCCCCCGGCATTCTAACCTCCGAGCCGCCCTTGATTCAACGTTTGTCTACAATAACCCTTATCGGATAACCTTTTACCTACATCCATCCATCTCCATATTTCCCTTTCTGTAATTATATACACAACATAGGCATATTCCAAACCGGAGCTTGGGAATAGTTACAGAAAACAGAAGCTACAACTGTCTCGTTACCGAATAATACAAGATGATATGTTAGCGATAACAACATTCTGACCCAGTGGCCGAAAACAAACGAGTGTCAACATTATGGTCAAACCTAATATATCTTCTGGCATATTAGTAACCAATGGAATGTATGTCTGTTTGTTTTATTGTGTTAGTACAGTACTGGAAGGAGCATCGCTTTTATTTTCTAATTAGACGACTCGTTCGATGAGAGTTCTTAAATGTACATTTTTAATAAAACATTACTATCTTAACTAGTTGCCAGTATTTCATTAGTTTTTACTTAGGTTACATGACAAAGCAAAAAAGTACCAAGTCATTATGTGTTCGTCACATTTCAAGATGTACTCGAGGAAAGTTTTGCAAGTGCTTCAATATAAACCTAAGCACGTTTTACTCTTTTTTGTCAAACTTATTCATGTTGGTACAAAAACACACGTATCAAGCCGCCCTCGTTGCAAATCATGGGCGGGTCTCTTCAAGTGACTAAAATGACATTTCCCTGCATTCATTTATGCGCAAAGTACAACCAAATACGTGCACTTTAGACCGAGCTCTGCTTTGTGCTGATACACCGGTACCTAAAATATCCCTTCTACTTTTGAATTCATGTAAGTAAATGTTGACCAGGCACGGCCTTAGGGCAAGGCGAACGAGGCAACCGCCTTGGGCCCCGTGCTTCTCCGCAATGCAATTTTGTTGTTTGGGGCCAAGAGCTCATCGCTCGCTGCCTTGGGTCCCGCATGCTGCCTTGGATCCCGCAATCGTAGGGCCGGACCTGATGTTGACGTTGATACGACGACGCATAACACAGTGTTCGTTTTACTCATGAATTCATTTGAGCAATGTCAACAATGTCAATGTCAACGTGTTCATTTTACACGTCAATTCAAGTCAGCAATGTTTACCCCAATATGACGACGCATAACACAGTTTGTTTTACTAGATTCAAGAAAGCAATTTTGACCCTGATACGAAGACGCGTGATACACTATTTGTTTTTCTCATAAATTCAAATGAGCAAAGTTGACTCTTACTCCACGACTCATAACACGGTGTTCGTTATACTTATGAATTCAGATAAACGGCGAGAGCAGCTATCTGGGTAACTGTGTTCTCGATTCTGGTCAAATTTTATAACTTAATAATCTAGATGGACTGAATTGCCCCCTCTCTCGCTATCACACAATCATCCTGGATAAAACATTTAAGAACTTTTGGTTATACAAAATCCAACTTAATCCATCTATAAAGAGAAACTGTAATACATCAAACGAAACGAATTACATTTAAAAGTTTCCATCATTAATTTAAAACATATATTCTAGGTAATGCCAACATACATAGTAGGTTATCAAAGTATGAAGGCATATATCAGGTCAATGAATTTTTGTTCATGGCACACTGAATCACTGATCCTCTAGGGTCAAGTGTAGGAATCCTCGGTCACTACGATTTCCTAAATGCTATGGAACAGAGCGAGATAAATGGGGACTACCGGATAATACTTCATATGATAAATTACTACAAAGAAAGTGAAGTTAATGCATTAGCTAATATAAGACACCTGTCAAACGCTGAGGACTCGGGAATTAAATTGATAATGCTTTAGGGCAGTCGTGCTCTCTCAGCGAAACCTCACTTGCATATATTGGTTGACAGCGACTTGTATAGGTCACGTCGTCAGACATATGTCTGTTCCTGTCTTATGATTTATTGGAATTAAACGGCTTGAAATTGTTTCCTCGTAGTTAAGAGACATACCAGCACAATACAGGCTACTTTGTCCCATCCATTATATAGAGTTACATGAAGCTTAGATAGCTGCTTTAGATTATATAATATTTTATTTACTTTCAATTTCTTTATCCATCTTGAATTCCTCGCACACACAATATATTGCAGTGGGTTCAATTTTATTTAACTGTTACATTACTGTGGCTTCTGGCTGGACATGCCTGCTGGGACGTATGTCCTAAATACTAGCAGAGAACATGTTCACATGCTGCATATGGCAAACTGCACAAATTATATATGAACGAAAATTCGTTACTTTCAAAAATGGTACTAACAGCTGCCTGGCTTGGCGCTCAGCATTTAGAGGTTAGTGTTAGGACTGGTTGGCCTGGTGTCAGGATAATGTGACTGGGTGGGACATCATGCTACATGTCTGCGGCATGATGCCCCAGTGCTAAACATCACTATAAACTGTCACACTGCAGACATCGTAGCGATATGACTGAAAAATTGTTAAAGCTACGTTAAAAATCTAAGTCACACACACACACTCGTTAATTTGGTTACAAGTATTAAGCATTAAATATCTAGTGTAAACAGAACCTCTGAATTTTACTTTCAATATATATGTAACTATATTTTTAAGATGTTTTAAAGATTAAAAAGTATAGGGGACATAGGCATCTCAAACAATTTAGAAAGATTAAAAGTATAGGTGTCAAAGACTTCTAAAACTCCTCTATTACGGATTAAATCGTTTTAGCAACGGTGTTTTAGGGTAATTGCCATGGTATGAAAATCAATTAAAATTTGTCTTAAAGGTAATATAATGGTTAACTATAAAATTAATCGACAAAATCTAATCCAGATGGATAGATGGCAATGTACGCAGTGTATTTAACAGGAATTTCTTCTTTACTTGTTTCCATTTCATTAGTTACGCATTTGAAATTATGCGTAACCTTCCAACCTTCACATTCTTGAAAGAAAATATTATTCAAAGATGTGTATAACATTAATATCCTTCAAAGAAAGATAAGTTGTTTGCATAAGGCAATTCGTTGTGTAATAAAACGAGCGTATATGATAGCTAGAGAAGCGTACGGGATCTATTTTTGCGACCACTTCTGGTACAAACTAGATATATGAAATCACGCACTGCTTTTAAACTAGTATGCTCAGAGTAAATATTTACGAATAAATCTTGATTTAATTGGCCGAGAGAAATCCTTCAAAAGTTTTGTGAGTAGATTGAAGTTCAGACGGCACCGTTTTGTGATGTATTTAATGAGCATGTTGAATACAAATGCATACTAGTGGTAGTTGTGCTCGAGTATAATCAGTTTACGATTTTTAAAAATCCACGCTAATGAGTAGAATGTATACATATGCGCAATGTTTAAATTTTACCAGGTATTTAACATTTTCATTTTATGTTCGAGCCTTAATTGCTTTGATTTTCACCCATCTAAATATTTGGCATTATATCACCTTATTGACCAGCCTAGCACACTAACTCTCAGAATAACGTGTGCACCAATGATCTTGAATTAATGCGATCCAACGGAGGAATTCATAAAATTTTCAAGTATAACATATGACATAACTCTGTCATTATAAATTATACTTCATTACTATCGGAAATGTGCAAAATTGCAAACTTTGCAGTAACATTGTCCAGAGGAAAACCGTTAAAAGTTAAAACATTGTTAGAAACACCAAGTATAGGCTTGCAAGTCTTTTGAATTCAAATTTGGTCTAATAACAAAACTGTTTGTAGCACAAATTAGGACAAGAAAGCTAGATTTCCATAGGAGAAAAAAAAAAAAAAAAAAAAAAAACGGTAACGGCGACTATCACCTATGCTTTTCTTTCATTGTCTCAACGAGGCACAAGTACGCTACATATTTGTGTTAAATAAGAAAGAAATATTTACGCAAAATTTAATCGCAGGAAATTTTCTGAAAATTAAAATCCTTTAAAACACACACACACACACACACACACACACACACACACACAGATAGAAAGATATTGCATTGCGCTCACCTCAATAACGTTGGACAGGCTAGTTTATTAGTAATTTCATCATTTACTTTATACTCAAAACGTTTGATAGTACCTAATTAAATTTACGTACGTTTAAATCTAATCTTGATGTTCATTAGCAAAACGTCTTTTCGTTATATAATTTCTTTTCTTAGTACCTTTGTTTGCCCTTTGGAAAGGTTTGCAATATACGACATCTTTGGAAACGTGAGTTCTTTTGTTTTTTTTTTTTTGATTACTTTACACCTAGGTCATGATTTGAAATCGATTCCTTTTATTTACCAAATTCAGTTTCAAATTCTCTTTCGCCACTGAAAGTGATATTGAAATATCACTTGCAATCAATCTTCGTTCTGATATTGAGTTAAATTTCCAAATTCATTGAAAATAAATGGGTTGTGTAAGCAAGACACACAAAAAACCCCCAAGCAAACCAGAAAACAAAACAAAAAAACCCCCAAAACAAAATCAAAAACAACCCATCCCCAAAACAAACAAACAAAACAAAACAAAACAAAACAACTCCCAAACAATAAATAAATAAATAAATAAATAAATAAATAAATAAATAAATAAAACAACAAAATAAATCAAGATGAATGTTACTCTGAAGATCATCAGGGAATGTTAATTCGTAAGAGCCAAAAAGATCTGCGTAGAGGTGAACTCAGCAGACAGCATGAAAACATATAAAGGAATTTAAGTAGCCAAAGCTGACTGTTTAAAGACACAGCAAGAAAAGGCTCAAAAAATCACAAGTTGCACCTTTGGCGCACTGCACACTAGTGCTATGCAAAACAACATATGAGTATCTCTTTCTTATATCACAAACAAATTCAACATTTTTAATCAGTATTAGTATTTTATCAGAGTTATGGCCCTTGATCTTGATTGAAATCGTCAGTTTTCTTATTTACCATGATATCTCTATGGCCCAGTGACACAATATCTTCAGATTTGAATGAAAGCCTCCTTGTAAGAATCTTTTGTCAACTAAGTTATCCGCACAATAATAGAATGAAGACATGTAGTTGCTAAAATCTGACTGGCCGAATGTATTCACACAATATCTCTAAATTTTTCGAAACAAATTTCTTCTAAATCAAACGCAAGGTTCCTCTGTTTCAATTTATATTTTTTCTTCAAATTTAACATACAAAGTCTAGAAATATATGTTTCGTATATAGTAAGACTGTTGCAATTTGTTTGTCGAGCCTTTTTTGAAAGTTAAGTTTATGGAACATAAATTAGGCAATTCAAATAGGAAATATGAATTATGGCATAGGACACAGGAATTTAGAAGTTGGCATATCAAACAGGAAATAGGCATTCCAAACATGTGCTAGGATTTAGGTGTATTAAACAGGGATGATTTAGGCATATAAAACAGGAATTAGGAATATCAAACAGGAAAGAATTGAGCATATCAAACAGGTATCAAGACTGTTTTTGGACAAGGTTAAATATAGTTGCTCTTTAACAATTGTGTTCAATGGACACCGCTGTCAACTACCTTCACCTCCTTTGATCTGTTGCGTATTTATGATGTCCATACGTGTGTCCTAAAAACGAAGATCCATCTAAAATAGTCAACAATATTTACGGGGTGCTGGGGTGCTGTGTGTATTGGGAAACACGAAATAAATGATACAAGAAAACATTTCTCATTTTGAATGAATGAAGGATGAAGCCCACGCAAAGTATGTCTGACGGAAATCTAAATTCTGTAAATGATGAAGGGTTAGTTCAGACTCGCGATACATTTTTTCCCATAAATTCACACATTTAAGTCCCCAAGATATAGACTTAAATGGCAAGACAAGGGAATCTCTCTCTCTCTCTCTCTCTCTCACGCACACACACACACACACGCACACACGCTCACATACACACACACCAAACAAGTAATTTTTAAAAAAATAAATATATCCAAATCCAATTAATCGAATGGAATTGTGGACAAAATAAATTTTCAAAAATTGACTACATACCTCTGCTGCTGTACCATTGGTAAAAGTGAAATTCATCACGTAGACACCGGTGTTCGTGTGATAATAATAATGTCACTGATTTCGTCCTCATAATGTTAAACCTCTGTAGGTTTATGTTATATTTATATGACCTCCAAATAAGTCTGATTATACCCTTGAAACTCGTGTTTCAAAACCAGATTAATTGGTAAATCTTATAGTAACACCCATGTCAAAGTAACACTTTCGGTCCAATAATTAAATTATTTCTGCATCCAGAACATTAGTTCAGATTTAATTCATACGAAATTAGTTTGCAGTATTACTTTGGCATCAATGCTAGAATCGAATGAGTTTACACTCTGTCCACCAAACAAGCATCCTGTTCTTTCACAATAATAGCTTTTCTGTTAGAAGAGCAATGTACAAGCTTTCTCTCTTTTGCAGGTATTTATATTTCTATCTTCTATGAATGAATGAAGGCTGATTAAAACGATTCAGGATCCGTTTTGCAAGAAGAGACCTGAAAGCAATTAACTTTTCTGGATATTATTCCATTGCTTTGCTGTATGCTTCCTGTATGGTTGAAATTAATGACAAAGAGACTGAAAGCGAATTCCCTTTTATGTACAGAAAAGAAAACAAAATGTAGTGTTTTCCCAAATATATCTCAATAAATATAACACTAAAGTCGTTCAAAGCAAATATACATTTTCAATTTGGTCGAACTATTGTCATAACACTATATTTGACTCCAGTTATTTACATAGTTCTGCTGTTAGTCAAACTCGAAGAATTGTTGTATCACCTGTTGTCAGATTTAACGATGCCACCACGTACAGTACTCGGTAATATAAACTTTGTCAAAGATTCACAATGAAATTGTTTGCTTGATTTCTTTACAAAAGTGCATAACCCCTCCAATATCCGTACAAACCTTCCGAAATTTAAACTCCGTTGTAAAATAATGATTAAATATTGAACGAATCAAATATGCCACCTTGTTATATCCGTCATAGATACTCCAACGGAACATGTAATGTCACTATAACACGGACATTTGTCAATTACCCTGGCTCGGTTTTCACCGATACACATGGCAGTACGGACACAAAAGATTATCGTCCGTCTAAATCAAGTACAAGTTTCATTCTACCGTACGTACTCGTTTAATTTTCATATGGACGGGGCAAGCAAGATAAACGTATGTGTCCTTGGAGCCAAAGAAAGGAATGTAATGGATGGCAGTTTTCACAAATAAGTCATTTTTGTCCAAATGTCATGGTACAAGCTTTCTGTCAAAGAGGGAATAACCTTTGCATAAGTGTTCTTAAACACGACGGCACGGATGGATAAGGCATGGTTTTCAAACGACGAGATAGCATGTAGTAGGTGGACAATAAATCGCCACAGGTTACTGTTCATTAACATACCACGCTATGAACATCACTGACGCGTTAACAATGTCGGACAATAGAGAGTGTATTATAAATGTAGGACATTATTATCACTACAAAGTCTCAGTTATATTGTCCACTACGTCAATAAGATCCTGCCGTCCTTTAGCGTTTAGAACAACAGTCTTTCTCACTAGAAATTATCATTATTTATGAGTTCAGATAGTTTTAAAGAAGAACTATTTTACATTGCACTTTTCATTTATTTAATTCAAAATGTCTGAATATTGTGAAATCAAGCTTGTGTTCAGGGTAGTCAAAGGGGCTGAAAATCGCGTTTAAACAGTCTAATTCGACATGCATAGGAGTTTCGTGGTCTAAAATGAGCGCTCGACTACGGGTATGATGGTGAGGTCACGAATCAAACTTATAATGTAAGGTCAAAACTGGTAATCTAAGACCCAAATGGCAGGTACGCATCATGATGGCGCATCCCAATGCTTTCACATTAATTTATGTGATGATATACGACTATGGACAGCTCTCGCCATTTTGGGTAAAATAGTTTTAATTCATGTATCCCCCTAGAAGTGAAAAAAAACTTTTTAAACGCAGTTTTAGAGTAATAAGTACAGCAGGTCATTTATCTAAAATTTTACCCAACAATAATTGTTAAATGTCTGCCTGTCTGCCTGTCTCTCATAAATAATAAGAAAGGTATATAGCTTCTATCTATTTACTTGATGGTAAAGATGGATTCAGGACTAATATCAAAATGTATTCAACATAATTAAATAATATTATCGTCGAAGATAGTGCCAAAACCTAAAAGAGATTACATATCCTACAATTATTAAGGCTGTACAGTACAATAAAAATATTGTTTTTGTCATGAGTAAGACAAATGTCTTCTCACGTGTAAAAAGTCTATATTAAGTAAACGAAATTGTAGAAGATGCATTAACGTAGTTCCCGATTTTCCAAGAGTAATGCCAGGAAAAGGAAAATTAAACACATCAGTTTTTATCAAATAATATACCCCTTTCCTCATCTCTACCAATGTTTATTAAATTTCTAAGACTTAACTTAAAACAAAATTCCTTATAGA
>JAECUM010046737.1:0-17069 GCA_016617855.1 Megalonaias nervosa | reverse complement strand
GAATTATTCCGGAATTTTTATATGATTGTTTTGACACCCACGCATAGACTCGCCAGAGAAATAAACGAACGACGAGTAAAATCTCAAACTTATCATAGTTTCTTCAAATGGTGTGGAGACGCATGGACTCCATCGCGGATGGGTGAAAAATACATTCCTAAGATTATTATCTGGGATGAAATATGTACGGTGTCGCTAGATGTATTAAAAATATTTCTTGATTGGTTATTTACGAAAAATACTGCTGTAATAATGTGTGGCGATCATGGTCAACCACCACCTTTTGTTGGACAGTCTCCACACGACTGGTTAAAAACGTTTGTAGATTATTACAAAGAAATAACTGATGATCAGAGAGCTATTGATGCACCACTGAAAGATTTTAAAAAGTTAATCAGACTACAACCAGATAAAATACAGTGTGAAATAATGCGTGATGTAATTTCAGAAACACATATAAATGATTTTTGGAATTTATGGAGGCCTGCTGATTTGATAGTTGCAAGTAGAAAGATAGTTCGTGATACACTTCAACAACAATTATTTCTGTTGCATAAAGAAAAATTTTCAAATCTACCTGTACCATTATGTTACCGCCCAGCAGATACTCGACGACAGAATATTGAAGTTGAGATTCCGGGTTGCGGTGATAAACAAAATCTTGTATTAAATGCTATTGTTTTAGTTCCTGTCAGTGCTGTTGAGATCGAGTTAACGATAGATAAAACTCCATGGACACTAGGATACGCTATAACGATTCATTCGTCACAAGGATTAACTATTTCTGATACAAATATTTGGATTATTGATGATCGGATCGAATGGTCAAATTTAGTTTATCTCGCAGTGTCTCGAGTTAGAAGAATATCTCAACTGCGGAGGGTTATAATAGACAATGATAATGTAATCGTTGACGATGTCAAGAACGAACTTGTCAAGAGAAAATTATTTGGTTATAAACAATGTGACAAAAAAATTTATCGCGACTTCGATATCGATGTTGAATTTATTATGACACTGAAACAACGACAGAATAATCATTGTGCGAGCTGTAACTGTAATATGTTGTGGCAGTGTTCGAATAATAATCCAAGATAGTTTACCGTGGATAGAATTAATAGTGAAAATGTGATGCTAACCTGTCTTGAGTGTAATCGACGTAGGGGTGCCAGTTTACAAAAGTGAACGCGGTGGTAATTGTGTGTCTTCGGGAATTACTTGTAATTGTTCTCGTACAAATCCAGGCTGAGGAGCAGTTGAATCTAGTCTGTAGATTGCAGGCCTACCCATGGATCTTACCACGCTGGAAATTTTATGTGTTGTCACACTCCAAATAGGATCAGTTGCTCTTTTTTTTACTCCCTTCAGGTTCACCAGATTCATATAAATGCCTTACAGTCACATTACCTAGTACTGGTTGAGAGGAAGAGTCATGTCGTTGTATTGGTATATGTTTCATTGTGATCGCATTGGTAGGCTTCATAGAAGTTGCACGAGTAATTTCATTATTTAACGCAGCTATCACAACTGGTAGCCTTGCAACCCATTCACGAGATCTCTTATCTTTCTGAACTTTATTCAGAGATATTTCCTGCGCACACTGATATTCAAATAACCGCTCAGAAAGTGTTCGATTAAATCGTTCAACAATTGCCTGATCACAATGAATTGCGATATGGCATCGTCTGATTTTAACGTTGTATTTTTTCATCAACGATGATACTGCACCAAGAAATTCTTTGCCAGGATCAACCTGTAGTAGTTGTGGCCATCGCAAGGGTCCTTGTTGATAAATTCGTTCAAGCTCAAATGCAACTTCAGATGCTGTTTTTGTTGATAATGGTTCTGCTTCTTTATATCTACTTGCAACGTCAACGACAGTTAACGCGTATTTGTACGCGAGTGATTGACGTCTACCAGTTTTAATGGTATCATGTGGTAAAAACAAAATATTTGCCTGATGATCTTCATTGGGAGTACTGACATCAAAATGTGCGTACTGAATTTTTTTAGGTGGTGGTAGATAAATTTGCCATATTGCCTGTCGTGCTAACCAATCTGCAGCAACAGAACGTGAGACGTTTGCTGCATCAACAAGATTACTAATCGCTGCTCTACCTCTCCAATATCCTCTTGGGCTATAATAAATCGATTCCATTATTATGATAATAGTTAGTTGATTAATTACCAGCCCCTAGAACAAGTTTACCTTTCATTGCAGATTTTACTAGAAAGCTAACAAGTTTTTCCCTGAGAGATTTATTTTTTATTGAATTCAGCGCGTGAATCAACTTCACGTCAGCGATATGTCGTTGTTGTAAATCCTTATTTTTATACGCAACATCATGAACGTGACACACTTGATCAGTTGCGTTTATTGGATACTCTCCAGGTCTTGGTTGATTTCGTTCGTCAAGTCGGATATCAAGTCGAGTTCCAGGACCTGGGTATTTGGCCCATGGAGTCCCTGGTAATTTTCCCAGTGAAGCAGCAATATGACCACCTTTGATATTCATCAAGGACGAAATAAATCTGTATTTGCTTGTACCACATTTTACACACTTGCCTGTAAGTGCACGTTTTTTATTTTTTGTTATTATTGTTGTTAATCCACTGGTTGGGGTGGATGTTCTGCATCGAACACAATATAAATTCATATTATTTATTATATTTTTACAACATGTATATAATTGATTTCTTCAGAGACACGAAAGCAGGGGCCAGTCAAATATCATCCAGCACTATCAAATTCTGCTATCAGAGCAATTATCATACGTCCATCTGGGTCTGGTAAAACACAATTATTGCTTAATCCAATAATGAGATGGCTTAAGTGGGATAAGTTGTATCTGGTAGCACCATCTGTAGATGATCAGAGATGTTATGAAGTACTTAAAGATTTTAATGAGAACGCAAAATTGTTGGACGAGGATGATAATGATATTGTTGATTTTATCACCGATATTGATGAAGCTCCATCTGTGGATGATCTCGATGGACGTATTAATAATCTCGTAGTATACGATGATATGATGCTGGACAAACAATCAAATCTAGCTCGGATATTTTCTCGAGGCAGACACAAAAAATACTGATATTATATATGTTACTCAGCGATATACACAAATACCTAAAGTGATCAGAGACAACTGCAATATTTTAGCTGTGTTTAATGGAGTCGATACACATACTCTGCAAAATATTCATCAAACTTGGTGTTCAGGGGATATGGACATGATTAAGTTCAAAAACTTTTTTCAAAAGCACAAGCTACTTCACACGGATTTATCACAATAAATTTACATGATCCTAGGTCGAGGTATAGTATAGGTCTTGATAAAATCTTTGGATAAAAACCAGAGCAGTAGAGATGGTGACGACCAACAATGAGTGTCCGGGTACGAAAATATACACGCTATAAGAAATGAAAACAAAACGTCAGCGATAAAGTAACAAAATGAGCTAACCCAATTAGAGAAACTCTCGGTCGGTTAGAGGCTTCGTTTTGACGTTATTGACCTTGCATTTTCAGCTTCTGTAGGAAGCTTTATTTTTCAAACAAAGACAATTCAAGCAAGTCTGTCCAGCCTCTCAGCTGCTGTTTGTGTGTGTATGTGTGTTTGTTTTTTTTTTTCCTTAACAAAAACACTTATCCCTAAACACAAAAATAGTGTTTGTGTATGTTTATATGTGTGCACGTGTACGTTTGTGTGTTTGTTTGTTTGTTTGTGTATGTGTGTGCGCGTACGTTTGTGTGTGTTTCTTTTATCCTTAACAAAAAACACTTGTCCCTAAACACAAAAATAGTGTTTGTGTGTTTGTTCGTGTGTGTATGTGTGTTTTTGTGTTTGTATGTGTGCACGCGTACGTTTATGTCTTTGTATGTGTGTTTGTTTGTTTGTTTGGGGTTTTTTTCCTTAACAAAAAACACTTATCCCTAAACACAAAAAGTTTGGTATTAGTATGTTGTTTTGTATAAAAATTTATTTTAGGTTAGCACTCTCATCTCTATGGGCATTTTGTTATGTGATATGGGTAGTTCGTAAGAGGGGATGTTTTCCTTCACGTCCGTGCTTGAGACATAAATTGGAGCGTTCGTCAATCGCGCGGTTCAACATTGAATTTTAAAAAATGGCCATTAATATTGTAGACAAAATGGTGAAGTTGCAACAGATAGTAGATGACCTGGGGATGATAGAGGTACTGGTGGTGAAAGTGGAGTATGGGTGTTATAGTCCCCATAGAGTCAAGATGGAACTTAATAATTTCAAGAAGGGGCCCCGAGTGACCAAGTGGTCTAAAGCGCTCACCGTTACGGATCACTGCCATCTCACCTCTGTCTGCGTGGGTTCGAGTCTCGGGCTCAGCCAATGTGGTTATGTGAGAAAGCTTGCCGGTAGCTTCTCGTGGGGCGATGTTTCTTTCCGGGTTCTCCCGGGTTCTTCCTCCACCATTAATACTGGCCGCCATGTATAGCCTATCCTGTGCTGAAAAATGGCGTTAAACACTATAACAACAACAACAATAATTTCAAGAAGGCAAAGGACTGACTGAGAGAGCTGATCAAACAAGAAAGGAGGAGAAAGAGGACAAAGAAGAAATGAGAAGATGGAATAATAAGGTGAGAAAAGAGGAGAATGAACAGAGAAAAAAGAGACAGAGAAGAAGGAAGAAGAGGAGAATGAAAGGGAGACGAAAAAGAAGAAGAATGTAGTGGAGAAAATAAGATGTTGGTGGAGGAGAAGAAGAGAGGAGACAAAATAGAAGAAAGTTAAAAGGCCCTTTTCAGGGCCACTCCATTGCCTCGAAAAGATATCTATTCTTTCTTGCCTAAAAATTTTTTTTAGTCTATTATTTGTGTGATAGATTTATGTTCATAGATCTGTTTGTGTCATATGTCTATGTCTCTAACCCTGTCGCTAGAAAGGCACAATCCCTTGTCGTTATACATCCCTTTGTTCAATTCCCCTTGTCGCACTATAGGCCCACCCATGTTAAATTTCTACATGGTAAATTCCCCTCTCGCTAGAGTGCAAACCACCAGATTTAACATTAAGGTCCCATTGTCTCTAGTTTGGCCCCAATCACTGCTACCGTGTGAATAGTCTTTGCCAACTAAGCTGCACGGTAGCCGTGCGAATAAATAGCCTCAGCCTTCCCATTTAAGGCTTGTGTTAACACCTATAAAAAGTAACTGCACAGACTTTAAAATTTGTGACTAATTATAATCGTGAAAGAAGAGAAGTTTCATTGGTTTGAATTTGTGTTTCATGCAACATTTTACTCGGTCCTCTTTGCCCGTCGTATTTATCTAGAGCAACTTCTGTTGTTGTTGTTATGGGAAGTTACTCTTCAACATCGATTTATCTGGAACGCGTATATCAGTAAAATATTGATGGAATAACTAAGAGGTGATAAGCGTAACAAAATGGCACACTTTGTTCATATCTATCATTGCAATCTGTAATATACAAATCTAAACTTTTAATAATTTAAACCATTCTGGAAAAAGCTGGCGATGTAAGCGACTGTGCTCGCAAGGTCATCTGCTTAACCTTGTCATTAGACTCGAGACAACTTTCGGTTTACCATCATCATGCAAGCGTACCTGCACTTTATTGTCGGGTTAGCGGGCTTAACAGTTTGCACTGCTCATCTGTGCTTGCTTGCTCCTACCCAGAGAGGAAATATAACGGGAATTAACAAACCAGGTAAATTGGTTGACTTTATGTTCAAGGCGTCAGTCACAGGCACTTGATTCCGGGATAAACTAAGGTGTACTGGTGAGTGTACACATTTATTTAGCCCAGAATCAAGTGCCTGTGGCGTCAGTCAGTCCACAGGAATATAAAGTTTTATCTAGTCCTACAATGTAAGACGTATCACATGGTATTTATGTTTTGGTAGAACCAAAACAAAAATATACTGCTGTTTACATTATATATGTTTGATGCTGCCATGACCAGTGGAAGAGTTGATTTATTTATTAAGGCGTGAGAGGTTTTAGTTCTGCTATATTCGGCCTTAATATAGATGCATCCCATTGATTTCTTGGCAGTACCAAATATGAACTCTTCCAGAACTCGGGACAAATATCCGGTGAATGACATGTACACAGACCAGTCATTGTCAGCATGTATTGAATGAATGGTGTTGCAGTGTATGTAAATAAGAATTTTGTTTACATTATTCATGCATAAAATGAATTGGGTAATCTTAGCTACAGTTCTGAGATGCTGACATGAAAATTCAACCAGAAACACTTGGGGATATCATTTGTGATGCTGTGCTTAGCAAATTAAAGAAGGGGTTGGGGTGGACACAGACGTGCATAGCTGTCAAGGGCCCTTAAATGTTATGAGTGATATCATCTTCAGGCGTCAGCTTCCTTGTTTTGGGACATGGGGCGAAGTCCCAGTTGGCAGTAAGGGAGATTCTAAACTTGTCCAATAAATCAACCCCACAAATCTGTGTTGATACTAATGGACGATATATGGGTATTATGTCACCTGTTCATTAGAATGTGCAATTTTGCTGCATGCAGATCTTTCCAGAACACAACTACATACAGCTTAGACACTTACCGATATTTGGTATAATAGTCATATCTAGTACAAAATTCAAAATGGCCACAGAACATGTAGTTGTATTATTCAGCGTGGATTTACAAACCGCCAAGCATAGGATTTGATCTTGAAATATTATACATATATTGCAAAAAGAACCCTACAGGTGATGGTAACTCAACAGTCGCAAGAAATAATGGTAAGTGTATAAAATGTACACCAATGCATGAAGACAAAATTGACTGCAGATATGTGCAGGTTTAAATGAATGGGCAATATCATCTCCTAAACCTGTCTGTATCAGTATAGTGTATGGCTGATTCATTGGCCTAATCCTAGACCAACCAATTGTTCTCCACCTTTTCATTTCTGACATTACTGGTACTCTACCAGTAATGTAAGAACCCCCACTTCCAATCAGAAGAGAACAGTTTGTTGATCTAGTGCAAAATTCAAAATGGAGCATGTAGTTGTATTATTCAGTATGGATTTACAAATCACCAAACATAGGATTTGATCTTGAAATATTTTGTACATATTGCCAAAAGAACCATTCAGTCGATGGTAGCTCAACAGCTCTCCACATCACAGTCAGTAAATGATATGATTGTTGAATTAAATTGTTATATTGTTACAGTCACTAAAATAGCTCCACAATGAGCTAATGTTTGTTATTATGTAATGCAATTCTGACTTTAAATAAAATTTGTCTGTCTTTGTCTAGTCTGAGTTGGGAAACCATAATACATTTGGTTAAAAATGACAGACATTTTTTAAGAATGTACTTGAAAATTCAGGAAGTACCTGTGAGGGTAATTTCAGTACAAAGTGCATGCCTTACCTGCAGTGCACAAGATTTTGACAGGCATGCTCATATGTACTGAGGGAAATGGTGGTTTTACTCCCTACATCTGTTCTTCTAAGCAAGAAAATGTACTGAAATGACCTTCACAGGCACTTTCTGAATGTATATAATCCTTTACATACTGACTAAGCCATGTTATACCCCCGTTTTGGGCAGGTGAAATCGTTAATGAGGGGATTTTCTCCAGATAGTTTTACCTAACATTATGCAGATAGAATTTGTCTAAATTAATATTTGTAAATATTGGGAATAATTATTAACTAATAATTATTAATTATGTTATATGCAATGAACACATAGTCATAAAAAAATAAAAACATTCTAGAAGGATTTTAGTTACAATCAAAGTGAAACACAACTAGTCAATTACCCATTCAAGTGAGTATGTCAGATGGCAGTTTCTAATTGGTTTATTTGATGATGTAATGTACATCCTATTGGGTAGTTACTCTTAAGAACTTTGAAGTATACCAGCATTACCTTGAGAATTTATAAATATTTCACTTGTGAGCATTTTTTTACCAAGTTAAGTTTTATCTATATTTGAATCAGTGTTTATTTTATTTCATTTTTAAAAATAAAAAAGCAGTGATATTATTTTATTTCATTTTTAAAACAATAAAAAAATAAATAATGATATTTCACAACCAGATATATCATTCATTGTTCTGGAATGAAAAGCTACAGTGTGCTGAAGAACATTTTTATTTTATCTAATTCATTAGTTGGCGATATTGTTATGTATATTTAATTTAATTGTTTATTTGTTAGTTTAAAATTTTTTTGATTCCATTACATGCTCTTGTAATGTAACATTGTTTACTGGATTTAACATTGTCCAGAATTGAATTTTTTTAAAATTTTTATAAACAACTAATAATAGAAACATTGTATCTAGTTCCTGACCTTGTTCCAAAATCAGTGACAGTTTTGGTAAACAACTTTTTCTATTTTTTTTTTTTATATCTTTCTCTAGAGTAAGAATCATTGAGTCATAGTTATACCTGTACTACGTGACAAGTATCATGTTTCAGTTGGTAACAAACTTCTTTTTTTCCAGAAGAATGAACTTTTGATCCTCAAGTGGGAATCTGTTTTGCATCTTAATTAGTCTTATAACTGATGTTTTGAGGTTTGTCAGTTGGGCTTAAAACACTTGACTCGTTAAGTTGTATTGTGTTGTGACCAGTGTGGGTTGAACTTTTATTTTCTTCAGATTATTGAATTCAAGTGATTCTTTTTCCTTGAAATACAAAAGTTTTCTGACAAAATTCTTGGATAAAGACATTCGTTGGCATTTATACTGAATTCAAAACTGGAATAATATTTTCTGTGATTCAACAAGAGACTGTTGACAGCAGCACTTCGCTGACCACAACAGACATCAACGCCTTCAGTTTCAGATTTCATCGGGACTCGAACTCAGTTTTATTCAGGACTTTTTAATACTAGGACTTCTATTTTTAATTCTTGGATTATTTTTGGATTTAATTTGTAAAACCTTAAGTTCTTTTTTCTTAATTTTTCATTTTGTATTCTAGGGAAATAAATTATTTGTTAAATATAACAAAGCTTGTTGTCTTCACTCTTTTTTGTTACTTATTTCAAGATCATAGACTCGTAACAATATTAATTTTAATGAATTATTACTTTTTCATTCATTCATCTTTGGTGTAACTACCTCTATGAAGTAGAGGTAAGCTGTTGTACTACCCCTGGCATCAGCATCTGCACAGACAAAAGCATATACATATGTACACCCTGACAGAATGTCAGCCATTCTTTTTTCCTAGGTCCTAGGTAGCAGTTTGGAGTAGGTTTCATGGCACTTACCCCAAGTGGATGTGGCTGACAGGGCTAAATTGGTACAAACTTGTATTAGTTGTGCATTCTTGGTTAAGGTTTTGCATTTGTCACAGGTTTCTTGCAAACTTTATCAATACAGTTATGCCAAGGATCATGAACTTGGTGAGGGATGCATCTTGACGAGTACTACACCCTCATAAAAAGTAGGTCATTGTGACATATATTTCATGCTTCACTGGCTTAGATTAAATTTTGTAGTTCACATTTACTTCTCAAGCTCTATTCATGCAAGAATTATGAAAATAGATGATTTTATGCATCTATTAGTACCAGACTCTTACCACAAAAGAATGTGATTGTGACCTATGTTTAATATTTTACTGGCATAGGTTAAGTTTTTTTGTCTTCAGCTTATGACCAACTTGGTTTTTTTTAACCCTGTATATATACTGTTATACCGGTACCTAGATTAATGAAAGTTGGTGAATGGGTGCATGTTGATGAGTACTACACCCACATAAATATAGGTGTTGTTACGTATAGGCTCGTACAAAAATAACAAGAGAAAAGAGTGAAGCCAACAAGCTTTGTATATTTTAACAAAATAATTTATTTCCCTAAAAAAACAATGTAAAAATTGGAAATAGGACTTACGGTTTGTGAATATAATCCAAAATTTAATCCTAAGATTGAACAATACAAGTCCTATCACTAAACAGTTCTAATAAAATCCAGGTTCAAATCTCGATGAAATTCCAATATGGAGGTGATGACGTCAGATGAGACTGTTGTACTGGTGGTAACAGATCCTTGATTGAATCACAGTTTATGTTTCTGTATAACTCCAGAATAAATTTCCACTGAATTTCTTTGTCCCAGAACTTTTTATAAAAAGATACACTTATTTGGTTTTCTAGAGAATAAATTATTAAATTCCAAAAACAAATGAACTTCAAAAACAATCTGGCTTCAACAATTGAAACCTCTTGAGCCCTCAAGGTTTAAAATACAACTGAAAAAATTTAATACCAATTGGCTGTTTTAAGCCTTGATTTTAGGTCACATGGAACTCCACATGATAGGCTGTGAGATTTACTAATTTGAACATCGCAATAAAATAAAATGCCATTTGTCACGTATGCAAGAATAGCCCTATCTAAATACCAAATTCTCACTCTGAAAATATATAAAATAGAAAGGCTGTTTACAATCCAGTTAATACATGGGCCGAAATGACCTTGGAAATAGCCAATCATTGTCACTTGATGTTTACAAAACTGAGTACCAGAGTGAGCTAAAAATAATGCTTCTGTAATAGGTTTTACGTTTTAGATAAACAGAATTTACTGAAAGAAAATATCGAATCCCATGAAAATAATAATTACAGTAAAATGTAATGAAACAAAATTAAAATGAAAAAGAATTTTAAAACTAACACACAAGCAATTTAATTACATATACGTAACAGTGTCTCTGACCCATATTTCCTACTTCCTCTGTTCAAGCTAGAATAATTAAACAAGATGCTTGTATGCATCAAATAGTACTACACCAGTATTACAGACTGTTCCAGTAGCCTACTGGTTAGAGCATCTGACTCGGAATTGGTATGTCGTGGGTTCATTCCCCAGCCGAGTCGTACCAAAAGCTTATTAAAATGGTACTGACATCTGCCTCACTAGGCATTCAGCATTAAGAGGTTAGTGTTAGAACTGGTTGACCTAGTGTCAGAATAATGTGACTGGGTAGGACATCATGCTTCATGTTCTGCAGCATGATGCCCCACTGCTAGACATCATTATAAACTGCCACACTGCAGACCTCATAGCGATATGACTGAAATATTTTTAAAGCTACATTAAAAATCCAAATCACACACACACACACACACACAACCCCTCACAGTACTACAAAAGAATGTTACTGTAACCCACATTTTACTGCTTTGTGCTAGGTTTTGGGGTTTGGGTTCTTTCTAATACCCTGTAATACATACTGTTATACAGTGTAACCTGTCTTGAAAGACCACCCCTTCTGCCAAAACATAATGGTCTCTCATGACAGGTCATAACACTATATAATCAATAAATCTGTACATGGAGAACCTGGTCTCTCAAGACAGGTGGTCTCATAGCAGTGTTCTCTCAAGACAGGTTTTACTGTATTAAAATTCATGAAATATGGTCAGGGGCTATAACTTCATGAGTACTACATCCTCATCACAAAGTACATCACTGTGATCCATATTTCATATTTCACTGCCTTGTTTTCAGATTCAGGCACTGTGTTTGCCAGAATCATCAAATGAAGTGATTGTATGCATCTGAGTTATAACCACACCCTTACAACACAAGGTCATTGTTACCTAAATTTAACAATTTACTGGCTTATTTGTATGCATTTAGTTCATGACCATGTTGGTGTTTTATCTACTGGAGGCATGTGCAACTTCCTCCAGAGCATGGGCCAGATTAGTGATTTTTAAAGGCATGCCCTGTGATACAGATAGCTGATAAAACTAGGTTGTAGGCCAGATCCTATAAGTCACATGCCGGATTTACTATATAATATCTGGAATTATGAAACATGGTGAGAAGGTACATCTTTGAAATTACTACACTCTTGTCTTAAAGGTAGGTCATTAAGATCCATATTTAATATTTCACCAGTTTTGGTTTGAAATTACTACTATTATTGTTCTTCTTTAACTAGGTAATTTTATACATCTCTTTTAGTACTACATCCATACGAAAAAGTCATTCTGACATGTATTCACATTTTACTAGCTTATGTTAAGTTGTTACACCAGGTCAATATGAACCACATTTATGTTTCTCTGACTTGGTTTAAATTTTGTTTCATGTTCATTTCTCAGGATTGTTCATCATGTAATCATAAAATTGATGATAAGCGTCTATGTTATTATCATGTTCTTACAACAGAAGAGGCTCATTGTTACCTACCCAGTATATTTCATCTTTTACTGGCTTTGGTTAAGTTTGTTAACTGAGCTCATGACCACATGTTTTTGCCTATTATATGCATATTATTCTACCTAGAATCATGAAACTTGGTGAGTGGATGCATCTTAACAAGTTCTTGATCCTTTTTGCCAAACGAAATCACTGTGACATATATTTCATGCTCATTGACTTTGATCAAACTTTGTGTGAAAAAGGTTATGTCTTGAGTGCTGTCTACAGTGCCTTTAAAACCAAAGGTCGTTGTGACCATTTGTTTATACTTTACTGCAATGAGTTAAGTATTTTTGTTTCTAGACTCATAGACTTCATGGATTCGTCTCTGCTAAATCTATATACATTAGGTTAATTGCCCATCATAGAATGGGAATTTTAAAAAAAGGATTTTAAAAAAGTGAAAACATTAGGATAAGTGAGTTTAAAAGAAAATTTTAACATAAAAATATGAAAAAGTATGGTGGAACCTGTGTTGAAAGACCACCATTTAGTCTCTCATGTGAGGTCATAACACTATATAATTGATGAATCTATACATGGAGAACCTGGTCTCTCAGGACAGGTGGTCTCTCATAGCAGTGGTCTCTCAACACAGATTTTACTATATTAAAAAATTTGAGATGCCACCAGAAGTTTCAAATTGTGATCTCATGTTTGGCTGCTGGATTGCCTATCCTAGGGCAGGAGTGATAAAAGAAAGTTTCAACATGAAAATAAAAAGAAGTAAAAAATAATATTTTAAAAATTAGGATTAGCAAGTTTAAAATAAAGTTTGAACCAAAAATAAAAAGAAAGTTTTAAAAAATTGGGATGTGGCAGCGAGTTTTGAACTCACAACCCCTTGTTTGGCAAGTAGGACACACAAAAAGACTGAAAGACAAACCTGGATCTTTATATATATATGATACTGCCCTATTCAGAAGGTCCTTTATGACCAAGACAGTTAGAAAAAATGTTTATTCAGTTGCAAACTTTCCATATTAATTAATATACATTGTATTTTTGTGATACAAGTTACCCTCAACGAATTAACTATGTATGGTACATATGAATGGGTATAGAAATTAGGTAAGTGTTTGACCACATGTTGGGTGCTTTTCATGTGAGGCCTCACCTGTAGTTAATCAAGGTGATTATTAATGTATGAACCATGTGCTACTGCCTGTCATTCCATGGTTAATCAAGGTGATTATTAATGTATGAACCATGTGCTGCTGCTTGTCACTCCATGGTTAATGTGATTTTCAAGGTTTAATATAATATGGCTTCTAGGAGTAGATAATTTCAAGCAGTTATTGTTTGGTTTATCAGCACATAGATTTTAAAAAATTAATTCAAAAATAATATTAATCTTTTATTATAAACCTATTACCTCTACTTTTATATGATAGTAAAGAATGTTCGTTTTTATTCTTTTTGTCTTTTATACCCTGTCTCAGGAAATTCCTTTCTGACATTAGTGCATGAGACTCATGAAAGGACTTGCTTCATTATCTTCGGCATTACTGAAATATTTTGCACAGATGCAGGTTGTTAGTACACATATCTTTAGAGAAGGATTATTTGTGTAAGTTTAATTTTTAATCAGTTTATATAAATTGTGCAAGTTGTTACAGCTTTAGCATTGCTTCTTTGTAACACTGTTGGTGGGAGCTATAAAAGCGATGTATTGTAAGTGAATCCATGTATGTTCTAACAGGGCTATATTAACATAGTGTATATTATAGGTAATATAACAACATAGTGAACTCCAATGATGTGAAACTATGAATGGTTCTAATCAGTGAAGTATTAAAATCAAGTTTGACAAAATTAAATACAAGTAATAAAAAAGAATTTCACTTTTTAACTTTTTTTTAACATAACCATATTCAAATTATAAGGGAGGCAGTGCCAACGTTCCCTCTAATATTTTTCCTGTGTGCGCGGAACTGGCGGTTGTTTGAGCAGCCTCATTTCTGCGTGAGCAAAACATTTTCAGAAACAAGCTGGTCTGCTGGGTACACTCAGCTGCAGACGCACACAGTCACAGATCTTGACCTTCCGTTGACACAAAGACAAGTAAGTAGGTTAATAATTCAGTGGCCTACCTTAAGTTAAACAAAACTTTAGTTCATATGTATTGGCTACCAAAACTTGTGCGTGGAAGTTTGAAACTGCTGCACTGCATTTTCTAATGAGCTGCACAGCCACGCACCTTAGAGGGAACATTGGGCAGTGCCATACTCAAGTGCTTTATAATGACTGCTATGCTAATTGCTCTTTATGGTGAATATGGAGGTTGACTGCTATGCTAATTGCTCTTTATGTTGAATATGGAGGTTGACTGCTGTTCTAATTGCTCTTCATGATGAATGTGGAGATTGACTGCTATGCTAATAGCTCTTAATAGTGAATGTGGAGTTTGACTGCTATGCTAATTGCTCTTTATATCCTGAATGTGGAGTTTCACTACTATGCTAATTGCTCTTTATGGTGAATATAGAGGTTGACTGCTGTGCTAATTGCTCTTTTTGGGGAATGTGGAGTTTGACTGCTGTTCTAATTGCTCATATATGGAGGTTGACTGCTGTTCTAATTGCTCTTTATGATGAATGCAGAGATTGACTGTTATGCTAATGGCCCTTAACAGTGAATGTGGAGTTTGACTGCTATGCTAATTGCTCTTTATGTTGAATATAGAGGTTGACTGCTGTGCTAGTAGCTCTTTATGTTGAATGTGGAGATTGACTGCTATGCTAATTGCTCTTTATGTTGAATATAGAGGTTGACTGCTGTGCTAATTGCTCTTTATGTTGAATGTGGAGATTGACTGCTATGCTAATTGCTCTTCATGATGAATTCAGAGATTGATATGCTAATTGTTCTTTACAGTGAATGTGGAGATTGCTATGCTAATTGCTCTTTATGGGGAATGTGGAGGTTAACTGCTATGCTAATTGCTCTTTATGGGGAATGTGGAGGTTAACTGCTATGCTAATTACTCTTTATGGGGAATGCAGAGGTTGACTGCTGTGCTAATTGCACTTTATGTTGAATGTTGATATACGTGTGTATGCCCTTGAAGCTTAGAGAATAATGTATGATTTTTCATATGCTGCCTCATAATATCATTTGTATTGACCGTAATGTTTGTTTTTGCTGCAGCAAGGCATCATACTAAATTTCAACACAAATACACTACAGTTTTTGCTCCAAAAACTAGTTAAATAAAAACTAATCTCCATTGACAGTTCCCTCAGATTGTGCATAGTAGTATATCAAAAGGGGGCCATGAGCACATTCCATATACCATCATTTTGTGCTCATAGCAACAGTGTTTACATCATTTTAAGCCTTCTATCAACGAAACATTATAACCTAATCACATGACCCTGATGATGGAAATTTATGCTCGCGAACAACAGTTATTTTATCATTTGAAACCTTTCAGTTAAGAAAAATTTGTTAATTAAAATGATGAAAAAATTATAACGACATTTTCACAAATTGAGACCTCTATATCACACTACAGGAATTAACATTGTGCTAGGCCCCCTTTCGATATACTACTGATTTGTCAATGACACAACTGATTTTATACAACAAAGTTAGTTGACACAATCGAGATATATATATATATATATATATATATATATATATATATATATATATATATATATATATATATATTGTACAATAAAAATTATTTTAAATTATATGCAGTGAGCTTCGGATATGATAGAGATTACATGATGCATTGCGTTGAAAATTTTGCAAAATCTGCTGAGTAATTTAATATCACTACACCAAACACTATAACAAGGAATACTCTTTATAACAACTGTACAAATGTAATTGCTTTTAATTTGAGTAAAAAAGAAATTAAAAAATTTAAGTCAATAAAAACTGCAGCCACAATACTTAAAACTCGCACAGATAAAATCAGACAAGATGATTATTTTCAAACTTCTGATGGCTCATACTGGATTGGTTTCAGAGTAAAGTATAAATCTGACCAAGAAAAAAGAAATGAGTTAATGACAGATCCATTCACAGATATTTATACATACCTGATAAACAACCTTCCGGAAAAGAGAAGAAAACAATTACTTTCTGGTTTTATAATGGCCTAATGCAAGAGTGTTTATGCCATCAACACAATAACGTTTATCATCAAAATTAGTTAGGCCTTGCTTTATTACTCTATCAGTTTTTACTTGATGTTTATAAGAACGTATTGTTGTCATCTCAGCAAAATGCTTTTCATCATGAGTAATGTTGTTTTTTTACAACTGATTTTTTCACACCTTTTAATTTTTTAGTTTCTTTTCCAGCAGCTGCTTTTAGCGAATACATTTTACTGCGCAATCCAATGAATTCATTAACAATGCTGGAGCAAAACTCGTCTTTCATTAATCCCATAACTTTTTTGTTAGTCGGGTCATGAAAAGGATTATTGCGAGGGATGTCAGATAAATCGAATAACTCCTTATAGGTATAAATATCTTGATAAACATCATCTGCAAATATTTCATCTGCAAATATTTCATAAACAAGTGAGACAGTGTCAGTAAACAATAAGTTTGCATTAGGCCAAACACGTTTTATAAACCCGTAGTGAAAGTCATACATGAGCCACTTGGATATTTCTAACATTGTTGGGGGCCCCGAGTGGCCGAGTGGTCTAAAGCGCTCTCCGTTACGGATCACTGCCGTCTCACCTCTGTCTGCGTGGGTTCGAGTCTAGGATTCGTCGAATGTGGGTATGTGAGAAAGCTTGCCAGTAGCTTCTCGTGGGTCGGTGGTTCTTTCCGGGGATTTCCCGGTTTCTTCCTCCACCATTAATACTGGCCGCCATGTATAGCCTGATAG
>JAECUM010046734.1:0-11950 GCA_016617855.1 Megalonaias nervosa | reverse complement strand
ATATATATATATATATATATATATATATACATATAATTCAAGTGTAATTAAACATATATTTGTCCTAATTATAATATGGAGTAATTTGAGAGATTATCGGCAATTAAACCTTCTAGAGCCAGATTCGATCTTGACAAACTACCGAAATCTAAATTTAGTTTTTCGATGCAAGATCTGGCTTTAACGAATAGTGATATAACTGATAGTACCCGTGAAGCCAAGAAGGAATATCGCAAAGATGGTGAGACTCATGCGTGGTCAACATTCAGAATCATGAATGTTATCGCTGTTAGAATGAATGACGAGCGAGGAAGAAAGATCATTGACTACCTTGATAATCAAAGATATTTTATTCTGATAAAATTTATTCTGCAGACAGATGACGATATTTAGATTATTGGTGATAAACGATACCCTGTACGGATTCATACTGGAAGTAATACTGTCATGTTAAATAGAAAATCCAAACCAGGAATATTGACTGGCATTGATAAACCGTAATATGAACTAGCATATCCTGTAACTGCAGTTGTTCATGCGTTATATCCGCTAAATGATAAACCTAGCGTTGATTTCTCAAAACAGATGAAATTTTTCTTGACAGAATCAAGGTTAAACTGAGCGAGTTACAGAACACATCACAAACGGGGTACGCGGAAACGGTTTAACTGATCTAAGACGTAAAGAAGTAAATACGTGGGCAGAAACAATCAAAGATACCGGAGCGTCTATCAGCGACGTTGCTGAATTAGACAAAAAATTAAGATTTCCGGTTACGGTGAAAACACTACAGGAGATAGTTTATACAAACCGAAATAAACAAGAAATGGATCTCCGATCTCGATCATTGATCATAACGCACACGCATGGACATCCACAGTGACAATATTTCCACGAGACAGAACAGTTAAATTTTACTGCGGTAATATATTTGATTTTATCAACGATATCAGTAAGAGTGCCCCTTTGGCTGTGTGGTTATTTCGAAGTTCCGATGATGAAAATTATGATCAGTTTGTACGGCCTATCGGAGAAATTTATCGTACAGAAACTCTCCACGAGGAAATGAAAAATATTGCACGACACCTTTGGTGTGAATATATCTCTGACGATGTCAGGGTTGGACAATTACTGAATAATTGTTTTACCGTTCCATCAGTTGCTGCTCACATCGCTCAAGAGAAAAATTCATAGAAACAGACAAGATCGGAATTTCTTGAATATATTCAGCGCAGTTGTATCGAATACGGGCACGGCGGATTGTGGAATGCCGAATACGATTATAAGGATGTTATATCAGCTGATATGGTAGCGTGTTATCCTAGAAGTTTTCTTGGATACCAAGAATATTCTGAGTATTTCAAAAGATTTAGACATCCAATACGCTAGATGACCAGAGTTGCGATATTTGGACCCTTGCCAGATTTTGACTTAACCGGATTCTCCTGAGTAGAGTCATTCTCGTTCGCGAAAAATCTCTATCCGATTACTTATGCTTGGTCAGAAAAATATTGGGCTCCAATAGTACTATTACGATACATACTTGATAATGGAATTTTAACATTGTTGATAGTAAATGAAGCAATTATATTATTCCGTCCGCAGAAGCAAATTTGGCTGCCAGAATCAGATAAATTTGATGTAGAAAGCGATGTCAGGAAGAAATTTGCTGACCTTCCCGAAGAAGAAATAAATAAAATTATTAATAACATATCTAAAGTTAGAAAAGAAAATAAATAGAAAATAGCTAAAGATCTTGGTAGGAAAATAATTGGTAAATTTACTCAAGCAGGATCACATGATCATAAACGAACGTGTACAAGATTAATTATGGACAATGCTGAACTCGATTTTGCAGTTGCTGATACAACGGAAAAAAGCACATTTATAAGTCGGAGTGATGCTTATTTATCAGACGGGACTAAATTAGGTACAATTGTGAGCTATACTGAAGGTGTATCATCGCAGTTTACTCATTTAAGATCTTCGATGCTCGCGTACGTTTCGATAAATTTATTATGATGATGAACAGATTTTCTCTTCTCGCGGTCAGAGTCGCTATGGTTTCATTTTATATAAAGAAAGCGCATCCGGATTTGTTAAAACCGCTACTCCGTAATGGTGAATGGGGGTCACGGAGAATAAAACAAGAAAATATACTTGATTATACGAGAATCTGTCGACCTTGATATTAAGGAAATATTTCACAAGAATAATAATCAAGTACCAGCATCGACAGCACCATTTGTGTTTGATCCTGTAGTTAGGCATACAACCGTTTATCTCAATGGACCTGAAGATTCTGGTAAAACAACGCGTACGATTGAATTATTTCGGCAGAGTACTTCGAACTGCGCTGACATGATTGTTTTGACACACACACATAGACTCGAGTGAAATGAATGAACGAGGAGTAAAATCTCAAACTTATCATAGTTTCTTTAGATGGTGCGGACATACTTGGACATCTGAGCGAATTGGTGAAAAATATATACTCCGGATCATTATCTGGGATGAAATTTGTACGGTGTCGTTAGAAACATTACAAATATTTCTTAATTGGATGTTGACAAAAAAATACTGCTGTGATAATGTGTGGTGATCATGGTCAACCACCACCTTTTGTTGGGCAGTCTCCGTACGAATGGTTAAAAACATTTGTAGATTATTATGAGGAGATAACCGACGATCATAGAGCTTTTGATGATACCCTGAAAGAATTTAAAAAATAAATCAGACTGCAGCCAGATAAAATACAGTGTGAGATAATGCTTGAAATAATTCCGGAATCTCCTGCGAATGATTGGAATTTATGGAGACCAACTGATTTAAAAGTTGCAAGTGGAAAGATAGTTCGTGATGAATTGCAAGAGAAATTATTTCTGTTACATAAAGAAAAATTTTCAAATCTACCTGTACCATTGTGTTATCACCCAGCAGATACTCGACGACAGAATATTGATGTTGAGATTCCAGGAACAAATGAAAAACAAAATCTTGTATTAAATGGTATTGTTTTAGTTTCTGTTGATGTTGTTGAGCAAAACTCCTTGGACGTTAGGATATGCTATAACGATTCACTCGTCACAAGGATTAACTATTACTGATTCAAATATCTGGATTGTCGATGATCTAATCAAATGGTCAAATTTAGTTTATTTCACAGTGTCTCGAGTCAGAAGAATATTTCAACTGCACAGGGTTATTTCGAATTTTACAGAAAATAATGATCAAACTGCTAGCAATGGCGTAATAAAAAAGAAATTATCTGGTTATAAGCAATGTGACAAAACAAATACAATCGCGATTTTGATTTCGATGACGAATTTATCATGACACTGAAGCAGCGACAGAAGAATCATTGTGGAAGCTGCAGTTGTAATATGTTATGGGAATATTCGAATATCAAGGCAGTTCACATTAGATAGAATTAAGAGTATTCTTGGTCACACACGAGAAAATGTGATGCTGACCTGTCTTGAGTGTAATCGACATAGGGGTGCAAGTTTACAAAAGTGAACGCTGTGGTAATTGTGTGTCCTCAGGAATTATTTGTAATTGTTAGCGTACAAATCCACGCTGAGGAGCAGTTGAATCTAGTTTGTAGGTTACAGGTCTACCAGATGATTTTACCACGCTAGAAATTTTAAGTGTAGTCACACTCCAAATAGGATCAGTTGCTCTTTTATTTACCCTCTTCAAGTTCACCAGGTTCATATATATATATATATATATATATATATATATATATATATATATATATATATATATATATATATATATATATATATACTATCTGCTACTATCACAGTCATCACATTACCCTGTACTGGTTGAGAGAAAAAGAATTGCGTCGTTGTATTGGTATTTTTTTTGTAATCATATTAATTGGTTTCGTAGACGTTGAACGAGTAATTTCATTATTTAACGCAGCTATCACACTTGGCAATCTTGCAACCCATTCACGAGATCTCTTGTCTTTTTGAACTATTTGCTTCGCATGCTGATATCCAAAAATAACCGCTCAGCAAGTGTTCAATGAAATCGTTCAACTATTGCCTGATCGCAATAAATTGCGGTATGTCCTCGTCTGAATTTGACATGATGTTTTTTCATTAAAAATGATCCTGCACCAAGAAATTATTTGCCAGGATCAACCTCTAGTAGTTGGGACCATCGCAAAGGCTCTCGTTGTTAAATTCGATCAAACGCAGATGCAACTTCAGTTGCTGTTTTAGTTGATAATGGTTCTGCTTCTTTATATCTACTTGCAACGTCAACGACAGTTAACGTGTATTTGTATGTGCGTGATTGACGTCTACGTGTTTTAATATCATGTAGTAAAAACAAAATATCTGCTTGATGAACCTCATTGGGAGCGTTGACATCAAAATGAGCGTACTGAATTATTTTTTTGGTGGACAAAGATGGATTTGCCATACTTCCTGTCGTGGTAACTAATTTTCAGCAAAAACAAGTGAGACTTTTGCTGCTTCAGCAAGTTTACTAATAGCTGCTCTACCTCTCCAATATCCTCTCGAGCTATAATAAACCGATTCCATTATTAAAGTTATATGATTAATTACCAGCCCCTAGCATTAGTTTACCCTTCATCGCAGATTTTACTAGAAGACTAGCCAGTTTTTCTCAGAGAGATTTATCAGTTATAGAATTCAGCGCGTGAATCAAATACAAATCTGCGAGATGCCGTTTTTGCAAATCTTTATTTTCATACGCGACATCATGAACGTGACACGCTTGATCATCTTATTTATTGGATTTTCTCCTGGTTTTCGTTGATCTCGTTCGTCAAGTCGGATATCAAGTCGAATGCCAGTACAACAATAATTATATCATGGAAATTGTTTTTCTCCTGGATATTTAGCCCACGGAGTCCCTGTTAATTTTCCTAATGAAGCAGCGATATCACCGACTGTCTTTAGATAAGAAATGCATCTGTATTTGTTTGTACCACACTTTTCACACTTGTATATCAGTGCGCGCTTTTTATTTTTTGTTATTATCGTTGTTAATCCACTGGTTGCGGTGGGTGCTTTGCATCGAATACAATACAAATTCATATTATTTATTATATGGATATAATTGACTTCTCAGTGACACGAAAGAAGGGGCCAGTCAAGCATCATCCAGCATTGCCAAATTCTATCGGGATGATAATAATTGGGCCATCTGGGTCTGGTAAAACACAATTATTGCTTAATCTTATTATGAGATGGCTCAAATGGGATAGGTTATATTTAGTAGCGCCATCTGTAGATGATCAGAGATGTTATGAAGTTCTTAATGATTTTAACGAGCAAGTAAAAGAAATAGACAACGAAAATGATAATGATATTGTTGATTTTATCACCGACATTGATGAGAATCCATTTGTAGATGATCTAGATGGAAATTAATAATCTCGTAGTATACGATGATGTCATGCTGGACAAACAATCAAATCCTGCCAGAACATTTTCCAGAGGCAGACACAAAAGTACTGGCGTGATTTATGTTACTCAGCGGTATACACAAATACCTAAAGTGATCAGAGACAACTGCAATATTTTAGTTGTGTTTAATGTAGAAGATACACATATGTTGCGAAATATTCATCAAACTTGGTGTTCAGGGCATACGGAAATGATCAAATTTAAAAATTTCTTTTATAAAGCACAAACTACCCAACATGGATTTATTGCAATACATTTACATGATCCTAGGTCGAGGTATCGTATAGATCTTGAGAAAATAGTTGTTTTTGATTTTAACAAGGCAGCAGCAGAGAGGGAGAGCAAAAAAAAATTGAGTGTGAGCCGCGCAAACAAACACGCCTAAAATTTAAAAATATACACGTTAACGAATGAGTAACAGCGATGAGCTAACCCACAAGATTTCGTTAAGGCGGTCTGTTTCCGTTGTATGGAAATGCGCTTAGTTAGAGGCTTCGTTTTGACGTCATTGACTATATTTTCAGCCCTTCGTAGGAACCTTTATTTTTGCTAATGGACACTCGTAAAAAAATTGTAGGATTCACCCTCTCTGTTGCTCAACAAGGAAAGCTATGATCCATGCTAATTATCTCAATTCACTTGTGGGTGATGTTTGTGAGAGATACATCCAGAAAACTGCTAAAATACAGATTGATCCATATAAACTGCCTGCTGTAGCTTTGAACGATGATCGGACGAAATGGCCTGAGGTCAGCTATGTAGACATTATTCATTTTTTGATTTTTCAACAATCAGCATACACCAAGGATCAGTTGAAGAACTACAAGTTTCTTGATGCATACAAGTTTTTCCATTACGGCTGGATCCAAGAAATCCTGCACAAGGAAATTAATGGGGTTCATTTGTTGAGAGCAAAGGTACTTACACTTCCGTTTTTTTATCTTTCTCTCTTTCATAACGTAACTTCAGTTAACTCCATTTTATTACTGCAGTAGCTTGTTTCTGATGACAGATTTATAGAGTTAAAATCAGTTAAAAAAAACAATAGCATTTTCAATTTTATTCTAACCATTACTCCCTCTGTGAATTTTGCTGTAACCACACGTTTAATAATGGGGTTGATTGATAGTACATGTAAACATTCCACATGGACATGCATGGATACATTCGACATGTACAAAAAGCTAGAGTACTGACGCAATATTGAACATTATATATTATATGTTGTAATGTTTCCTTCATTCTAAATTCCAGGTGACCCACTCTATGCTAGTCAGAGAAAAACCTCTAGAGCCATGGGTTATTGTTGCCACAGATGGTAGTGTGGAATCAGCACATTGCACATGCATGACAGGACTGGGGGAATGTTGTATTCATGTTGCCGCAGTTTTGTTTGCCTTGCAGACAGGTGCGAAAATATGCAAGGGAGCTACAGTGACTGATGTACCTGCATACTGGAGGTTTCCTACTTCAGCTAAATTTGAGACACCATATAAACGACTAAAAGATATGGACTTACAGTCTGCAGTAAAAAAATCAATAACTTTCAAATAATGAATCTGTGTACACCGTTTTTGATAAACTAGCAGCGTTAGATATACTATCGTCTACACCAAATGAGGAGAACCTATTTTGGGATGAACTTCATCAAAATGTGCCAAAGGCTGCCATTCTATCATTAAGAGTCAAGGGCAAGTTCTCAGAGAACTTGAAACCCAAGTCATTATTTGCAGAGTGGCCAATTGACTTGAGTCATGTATGCTTATACAGTAAGGATACAAGTTGTTCAGATTCATCATACGAGCAGGTGTTAGATAAGTGTAGTGCTATAGGCATATATGTTTCCAAGGAAGAAGCATCATATCTTGTGAAGAAGAGAACGGGCCAATCGAATAGTCTTTTCTGGCACAGATATCATACAGGAAGAATAACAGCTTCCAATTTTCATCGTGTATGCCACACTAGCATTTCACAGTCATCTCTGACAGTACTGAAAACAATTTGTGCCATCTTTATGGGAAAAAGATGCCCTTCTATAGTGCCAAAACAGCCTGGGGAACTAAACATGAAATAACAGCAAAGCTGGAATACTCAGCATTAGTTAATTGTAAACATGTCAATTATAAGCTTGTGAGCAGTGGTTTGGTTATCAATGAAAGATACCCCAGTATGGGACTAGTCCAGAAGGCATGATTTTTTGTGCATGTTGTGGGGATGGCTGTCTGGAGATTAAATGCCCCTATAGCATGAAAGACAAACCTATCCTGGATGTTCCGTGGTTACAATTCATAAACAACCGGTTAACAATCGATTTTAAACACACTTATTACTACCAGGTGCAAATGCAAATGTTTTTGTCAGACCGACAGTATTGTGACTTTTATGTATGGTGTCCTCATGACTACCACTATGAACGTGTTTATAGAGACAATGAACATTGGCAAACAATGTCTTCTAAAGCTTTGGAGTTTCACTCCAGATGTGTAATGCTTGAACTCCTATGTAAATTTTTTTCAAAGAGACCAGTCCTTAGCTCAAATGCAGTTACTGGTGAAGAAAACAAAACCATTTCCACACAGAGTGACAGAAAGTACTGCATTTGTGGTGGTGATGATGATGGAAGAAAGATGATAATGTGTGAAAGTGAAAATTGCCCAAAGGTATGGTTTCATACCAGTGATATAAAACTAAAATATGTGCCGAAAGGAAAATGGTATCGTGGCTAGTGCAAATGATGAATACATTTGCCAGTGCCCACCATGTTATGTTTTTTAAAGTGCTAATATATTGTATATATATTATAATGAAAATAGTAGTTTATAATGCAGATGATGCCAGATATCTGATAAAGCAGTGTTATGTAGATTAGAAAATGACCAATAGTGTACATTATCATTTGTTACATTATTCACAAATCAATAAATTAATAATATGTACAAAGATGTCTTTGAAATATGATAAAGAAATCTTAGGAAACAAGTTAATGAAATATATCCTCAAACCATGACTTGCGCCTGTAGATTTCTTGTTACACTTACTGGCCATGACTATTTGGACATTCAGCAAATTATAAACATAAATGGAATAGAACTAGTATTAGCATGGTACACTTGATTTGCAAAGTTAACATGTTACATATGTGTGACAATAACATTCAATGTACACATAATGGTGTGCTCAATAAACTTTGCACTCTTTCACTCAAATGGAAGAACTGAAAGACACAAATTTGTTAAACAGCAAGCCAAATTAACAATGTTGTCAAGATTTGGAACACTCTCTCCATATTTCAACTTAATAAACTCAATGAGGACGATGACCTAAAAAATTCTGAATTTTCGCAACATGAGACCAATAACACGTTCCACATGAATTCGAACTGATGCGATTTTTCTAGCTTTCACAACTTCTAGTGGATGTAACTGTGCTTTTCCTCGTGTAAAGGTAGGGATGGCTAATTCATCTTGATTAAAGAACACATCATCTTTTAAGTTAAAGCCTGTCAACCATCACTATATCACCTGATAATAGATTGTTGAGAGCTCCTGATATTGCTGTTATATACTTGTCAGAGGTTCTACCTCCCCATCCATCAGAAATAAATGTAACAATACCTTGAGCGGCAATGCCTATTAGATATGTCACAGTCTGGTTATGTTTGTAATTTGGAATATGTGTACACTTTGTTCAGAGCACCGTTTGGCTTCTCTGTAAATAATTCAAAACAGTCACAACAACAACTTTCTCGCCAAATTCTTTTCTGAAACATAGAGGCATTGTTCCCTCAAGTATTCCCGATTTGGCCATTGCACTAGAAAGCCTAGTCTAATGTAAAGTGCATCCAGAGTATTGTGAAAACTTTGCACAGTAGGTAAAGAAACGGTCAAATGATTGGTTATGTCTTGGAAAAGATAATTCATTCAAAGTTTCACAAGACACAATAGAAATTCATTTTCTTTTGACAGACTCTTAATTTTTTACTCACATGTCCCTCTATTAAATTAAAGACTGGTTTATATACATCATAATTGGGCAATCCCGTGTAAATTGCTACTTGTTCAGAATTGTCAACGTAAGATAGAAGGTTCTATAGTACTTTAAAATCAAACTGGTCATTTTCTTTGCCTTCGATAAGTCTGGGCTTGTTATCATCTTCTAGTTGTTTGATTGCTTCGACTGCCAAGTCAGTTTGGATGCCCATTGCCTTTGACATTTCTTCATCATGATATGCAGGCTGAAATGACGCATGTTCCATTACTTTGTGATCATTACATGTACTGTCGTTCTGTTTATCTGTATTCTCAGCACATTATGATATGCCACTGGCATTATTGTCCCCGAATTATATGCACCTCCTTTTCAATGTTAATATACATGATACTGCATCCGAAATCTTTCGTTTGTGTTTCCGTTGGCTGGCCCGATTAAATCTCTCATGAGCTGCTCGTTATGCAGGTGAAGTCATTTCTGTGTAGGAAAGATCTAGCGTTGGCAACCATGATGGACTTGTTCTGTCATGCGAATATACTTACACACCTGTAAAAAGAAAAGGAAAGCAACTGAGATAGTGACTTAATTCAAACAAATTAAATAATGTATTATGCAAATTAAGAAAAATTTCAATATATAATCCTGATGCTCTTAATAAAAAATATAACATTGTCATGTAAATTTGTTTTAATATCCAAAACGACTGGTCCCTGCTGCTTGCACTGGGATTTGTAAACCAAGATTATTAGTTAGTATTACAGCCTGGATTAAAATGTCTGTAAAAATCAATCTAAACATACATTATAACGCAACTGAAAAAATAATTTTAACATACCTCCGACGAAATGTTTAGAGCAAACAAAGCGTTCGTTCCCATCTCTTTTCAGTTTCAATGTCCTTTCTGTTGATAGCTGCCTTCGTTAAAAGGACCTCCTTCTTCCGATAATTTCATTGTTTCTTCACCCTGATCAGTCAAAATTTTCGATATTTAAAGAATTTTCTTGTACACCTTTGCAGTTGGAACACCCGACAATACCACAAATCGGCATTATAGAAAACACGCTTGTCGTTACACCCGTTGTCAATGGCTTGAGACTAAAAATGGCGGTTCTATGCGTACACGTTTTCTGCAACGTCACGTGAAAACAACCCATTGGTATATCAGATTCCTTTATACTAACACTTTAAAAGCCATGTTAAAGTCCCATGGCGCATTCATACGCAATATATAAACATTCTTCCTACGGCACACTTGCAACTGTGTGCTGTCCACTCAGTAATCATTATTCACGTATGAAAACAGCGATTAAAAGTATCAATAATCTCCGTTCTCTAAATCCTTTCTGCTTTCGTTCCGCCTCCCCCTCATGAAAAAAGGACAAGATACGCAGAAGTCTAGAGTGAGAGAGAAAAAGAATTTGGGCTGGATGAAAACCTTGAAATTGAAATTACACCAAGTAACCTACTAGAATATGATTCTTCGCAACGGTATGTGGGACAGGCCTTGGGTTTATCTACAGTGTTTATATAATCAATGATATAAAGTTGCAAACACTATCCACATTGTGTTGTAAATGTACTTAATGTTCTGTTGTTGTTGTTATTGTTTCATAAACCGTTTATAATGTTCTAAAAATCGATTATTATTAATTAAATATAAAAATGCCCAAAGGACGCTCCTACTCCTCCTCCTCCCTCCCTCTCTCTGTCTGTCTGTCTGTCTGTCTCTGTCTCTCTCTCTCTCTCTCTCTCTCTCTCTCTGGACCTTCGTAGCAAGATACGGGCGAAAGTCAATGAAAAGATGAGTGTAAGGGATATTCTCACACGATGTCTCGGGACTTACGAATTGTGGTAAAAGTTAAAGTCAAACCTACCAAAGAAAAAGAGAGTGAGAGACAGTTATGGTTGGTAGTTATTAAAGCCGAAAAATGGCTTAGATCAATTTTAAATGTATTAGATATTTTAGTTACCTCTTGCTGGTTCGTCATTTCACTTAGTTTCCATTCCTTGCTACTTTCCATGAGCCGGTATGTGAATGGCTAAGCGTTCATGTGAACGGCTGAGCTAACCATGTCTTTGTAGTGCTCCACTTTCTTCACTAAAATCATCCCTCATGTTTGTCTCATAAGTGTGTCTTTTATTGATTTGATCAATATGAATACAAACAGAAACTCAAAGAAAAAAATTCAGCCAACTGATCAATATGCAACGATGATTGTAAATAGCAACAAAAGTCATAGAACTACATTTTGAGACGGCCACATTAGGAAGAGATGTGAGGAGTTCATTCTCTTGGTCAAAGCACAGTTGACTGAAATCAATCTTAAACTCATTTCAAAGAGCAAATATATTTCTTTGTATGCGATATAAATAAAATATATGACGAGTATGTAAGCTGTATCAATAATATACCACTCGTATAAATTTTTCGTCAAATGGAAACTCGGCAAGCCTCGTTTCCTTCTCATGAAATATTTATACATCTCGTGGTGTTTCATTGTAACAGC
>JAECUM010046733.1:0-39014 GCA_016617855.1 Megalonaias nervosa | reverse complement strand
TGCAATGCAAAGGATTACCACACCCCTAAAGATAGGTATATAATCAAGTGGAGTGCAATGCAAAGGATTACCACCCCTCCTAAAGATAGGTATATAATCAAGTGGGGTGCAATGTAAAGGTTTACCATACCCCCTTAAGACAGGTATATAATCAAGTGGGGTGCAATGTAAAGGTTTACCATACCCCCTTAAGACAGGTATATAATCAAGTGGGGTGCAATGCAAAGGTTTACCATACCCCCTTAAGATAGGGATATAATCAAGTGGGGTGCAATGCAAAGGATTACCATACCCCATTAAGATAGGTATATAATCAAGTGGAATACAATGCAAAGGTATACCATACCCCCTTAAGATACATAATCAACTGGAGTGCAATGCAAAGGATTACCACACCCTCTTAAGATAGGTATATAATCAAGTGGGGTACAATGCAAAGGATTACCATACCCCCTTAAGATAGCTATATAATCAAGTGGAGTGCAATACAAAGGTTTACCATACCCCCTTAAGATAAGTGTATAATCAAATGGTGTACAATGCAAATTACCATACCCCTTTAAGATAGGTATATAATCAAGTGGAGTACAATGCAAATTACCATACCCCTTTAAGATAGATATATAATCAAGTGGAGTGCAATGCAAAGGTTTACCATACCCCCTTAAGACAGATATATAATCAAGTGGAGTGCAATGAAAAGGTTTACCATACCCCCTAATGATAGGTATATAATCAAGTGGGGTGCAATCCAAAGGTTTACCATACCCCCTTAAGATAGATATATATTAAAACTGTCTCCAAATTTATATGCAAAAAAAACCCCAAACTATTGACACCTAATAATATTACAATAATATTTGATCATTTTCCAACATTAAAAATATGAGGCAAGTGAAAGTTAGGAAACATGCAAATATACATATGCTAATATGTTAAATATGCTCTACAATTCTTTCTGAAAAAAAAAACTTGTTAGAGGAACGAGTTAGAATACTGGGCAAACTAAACTTTGCAATAAACTATGTATTGTGATGTAACCATACCTGTTGTCTTTGTTTTGTTGTACTGGTTTTGGAGTGTCTCAACATTTTTTTTCAGTTCCTTAACATCACTTTTGCCTTTCTCAACATCATCTTTGAGTTCCTTAACATCACTTTTGCCTTTCTCAACATCATCTTTGAGTTCCTTAACATCACTTTTGCCTTTCTCAACATCATCCTTGAGTTCCTTAACATCACTTTTGCCTTTCTCAACATCATCCTTGAGTTCCTTAACATCACTTTTGCCTTTCTCAACATCATCTTTGAGTTCCTTAACATCACTTTTGACTTTCTTAAAATCGCTTTCCAACTTATCCAACCTTCTTTCATACTGCTGGATCTGATCCCATACTGACTTAAATTCGTCTTTCATCTCTGCAGTAATCTTGCTTACTTCCTCATCTGTTATTGTTTGGTAGGTCCTAACATTATCCAGTCTTTCTTGAATCTAAATAAAAACAAACAGGAAATGGGTACATATGATACAGATGTCTGACTGCCCGTCCCTCCTTTCTGAGAAGTGGCAAAATACAAAGTTGTGTCATCAATATCCATGTAAACACACATAAGAACATACCCAGCTGATGGGGAAAACTTGTTTCAGGAGGAAATTGTGACAGTCACACAAAATGATAACAAACTTCAAAACAAATTGTCATAATAGTGTTGCACATTGCAATTTATCTACAAAATCTCTACAATGTTTCCAAGCAAAACATTGCAAACTGGAAAGAGAGTCAATTACAGGAAACTAACCCATACAAAATCATGAACAGGAATCTGCCTGGCTATGGTACGGCTTCGACAAGGAATCCGTGTGGATTTTTAAGAAAAATTCATAAACCCGGTTGTGCATGAGGAGGACATGTAATTTAAGTATGGATTCCTGGTACTTCACCATGAACAGGATTCCACCACTTGTGTAGAAATCCTGCTCATGACACGGAAATGTGAACTTAGAAAACTTGCTGAAAGAAGGGAGACATACTTTTAACTTACAATTTTGAAGGTTTCAAACTAATATGCATTGAAGTACAATGATCACATGGGTTCCGAAATATTTGCAGTCAGATTGTAAGTTGCAACTTGATTTCAAACAAAGTCTTTAAACAAATTGTAAAAAAAAATCACATATGCAAGTGTATTTGAAAAGAAAAAGAAATACAGAGGAAAAATGTATTGGTTTATTCTGTTATAATACTGTTGAATTTAATTTAACAGAGCTACACTGATTGTATAATATTTTCAATATTTTCAAGAAAAAAAATTCTTCATTACAACTTGCTTGTTATGATAGACGTATGTGTAAATTTACCCAAGATTACATATATATTGCAACATTTTTTATTTAAGTTTTCAAAAGTCATTCCTGAGAAAACAGGTTATTACAAAACTTTATCATTCTTAACCAATTTTGCAATTGTTACTACAGAAAATTATGTACTTTCTCCCCCCCCCCCCATGAATAGTGATGACTGACTAATCTGATTCCAGTAAATTAGGAAACATGCAAATATACATGCCATAAGCTTTTTGTCAGCAATGTTAAAGTCTATGAATATACAACTGGACACAATGTTACTGACAGGGATAACTTTAACACTATTGGGTAATTTTCTTACTGCAAGAATACTGGAATCTGCACTACAATTTGTACATTTCAATTCATTTACAAATGCTACAACTTCAGATTTTGTCCCAGTATTTTATTTCACTAAAAAACATACATGGCCAAACCCTACTTATTAGCACTTCTATAGAAAACTGGAATTATTTTGTTTGATCATCCTTGAGTATTCATTACCATAGATCAGTTGCTGTCTTAGTTCTAGTCTACTAAAATGAGAGAAAGGAATCAGTGTAAGGTACTTCATCCAAATATGATACTAAAGCATGAAAGTCTACTTTGTCAGTTTTTTCTTGTTTTAACAGCACCTAAAATACATACTCTTTCAGCAAGCTTCTTCCCTCTTTTTAGCATATTGGGATTTTCAATAGAATCACATACTGACTCTTCAATTGATTCCTTTGATATACATTTTTCTTTGATTTCTGGTAATTTTTGAACAAAAGAAATTCCAGTTATTATTTGTGAATCCATATTTTATGTTGCTCGTATTGTTCTAAGAACAAATCCATGTTTTATCTTCAAAAGGAAAGTAGCTATGAGTATACAAGGGACCCAGATTTCTTACACTGTCAGCTAAGTGAACAAGTTGATGGATATTTAAAGTCATATAACACTCAACGGTACTAACAGCTGCCTCGCTTGGCGCTCAGCATTAAGAGGTTAGTGTTAGGACTGGTCGGCCTGGTGTCAGGATAATGTGACTGGGTGGGACATCATGCTACATGTCTGCCGCATGATGCCCCAGTGGTAGACATCACTATAAACTGCCACACTGCAGACATCGTAGCGATATGACTGAAAAATTGTTAAAGCTACGTTAAAAATCATAATCACATCACATCACATATAACACTCATTATACAAAGACGAAAAATTTTCAAAAAAAACTGAAAAATAATTTTTCTGCCTTATTAACTTCATTTTTACTTGAACCAAATTTAAGAAGTAGATATATGACTTGTACTAACTTAAGATAATGTTGAAATCATGCAGTATCTAAAATATTTTGTAAAAGAGGTGTGCCATAGTAGAGCAGAAATAACCTGAATTCTGATGCCTTCCAATATTTTACATCACTGATAGATTGTGGCAACCTTGTTATTTCAGATGTAGGATGTATATACCGTAATAATTCATCAACTTTACATACTGAATTGTGAAAATTAAAAGGTTTATGAACAAAATCTTTTGCAAACCATAGTCTCAACAACAATTTTTGGACTCCCAGTAAAACACCATGCATGTAGTCAATTGCAATGCCATTAATTATGTGAAACATGGGAAAAAGAAGAAGCCTTGAAGGTCCTTTCACACAATTTATGCTCAGTTTTTTGTCCTCATTTTTTCATGACAACTGTCTCCTTTGAATCCCTTACAACATCTTCACTGTTTCGTGTAGGTCCTTTAGGATCTTCATGAATGTAAGGGAAAACATGACTGTGGCCTTTTCCAACCTTTGCAGTCTTGCCTTCTTGAGTACACTTCCAGCATCCAAATGCACCATTATACTGCACTGAGTTACAAAGTAAGCTACGTGCTGGTAAATCTGCAGTCTCTGCCACAAGAAAGCCTTTGCATATGAATGTGCCTCTCTCAGGTGATGAGACCTCTACTCCTTCATTAAAAGTAGACATGCTCTGTTGGAATGGTTTTAAAAAAGTACACAATGATGGTTTATCTTTGCCAAACCATAATCCTGCTAAAATCATGTTTTCACGCATCATTCTAAGTTTGTATGGCAATTCATTGATAACCACGTATAGTGGCCATATTGAAGTATTGCTGCTTTTAACGACAGGTGCTCCATCAGTGCTGAATACAAACGAAATATTTTCATGATGACTCAATGGACCACTGTTAACAAACAACTTTTGATAAACACTTCCATCATAAATATCTTCATAAACTTCTCCAAGTTTTCGCGAAAATCGTCCCTGTAACTTATTATAAAATCCACTTTGAGCAAATTTACTTTGAATCTGGTCAGTTACAGGTATCTCTATAAAATATAGCAGTTTTCAGTAAGCACCTTCTTACATAATGTATATGTGCATGATTTGTTTTCAGAATTTTCAACAATACCTAAACAAGTCGGACAATAAAAATGCTTTATTAATTGATTCCCATGGTTCCCACGCTTTTCTGAAGATAAATTTCCAGCTCATTTCCAGGAAGAAATTACATTTTTCAAGGATCACATATGACCATTACGGAATGGAATTATAGAACATTTTAGATTATAAAAAAAGCATTTTCTAGATCTAAAGATGTTTCTATTTCAAGACTCTCCAAAACATCTAAGTCAGAAAAGATGATCATGTACAAAACCATAAAATGTATCAAACAAAACAAGTTTGATTATATTCCTAGAAACTGACATGTAAGGTTATTACAATGTACAAAATACAAATTCTAACTTTGCTGACCTGCATTATATTGCTACGTGGAAACGACATAATGAACATAAATTGGTTTTGTTTCCTTTCTAACCTTTAATTCTAAATAATTATATAGCAATGTATATGCATATAATTTAAACAAAGTATCATTTCCTATCACAGTATGAAAAAAAACAATAAAAGCAAAATATTAGAATCTTATCTTGTAAGGAAAAAAGTTTAACCCTGAATTTACCCGTGCCAATAAAATCCCAAACACGATTTTTCATACAACTTAAACTCCTTAAGACGATCTGGTCAAAAATCTATCATTTCAAAAGCATTTACCAAAGGGTTGATTTAAATTTTTACAGAAGACCTTCAAATTTAAAATTGCTGTATTAAAAAGGACCGAATTTTCGGTAAAATCAACTTGTCTTCTTGTAATTCGATAAACCAGTCCACAAACTTGTACTGATACCGGGGCTCGTATTGTGTTTTAATCTGATACAAGGGATGACAATTTCCCCATTTCTCCGGCATTTCATTTCAGATCTGAAACCAATGCTTCAAGCCGCATCACTGTGTAATAGTATCACACCAAATTTCAGCTCAGATTCAACATTTTGGACAACAAATTTGGCTTAAAACGAATACCAGTCCTTTTTCTAATCCGGATTTCCTCCACATATTCCCACCTCATGGACATTTAGGTTGGGATATGGAGTCAGACAAATTGCATATTGACAATTTGGAATTTGCCACCACTGTGCGGTAGAGGCATATGGTAGTCGCTTACTAGCAGTCCTAGCAATTTAAACGATGTTATATGTTTATGGCAAGCACCCAAATGATATATACTCCAACCTCCAAATATTCTGGTCAGAACTCGTTAAATTTAACTCACGATCAGGCCAGTTACGACTCAATTATGTAATTGTTTCGAGCATTAAGTGTTTGCTGAAAATTCCTGGGTTTTTCCTGACTTACATCAATATTTGCAAAATTTAAGGACTTTTCATGGTCGGGAAAAAAATTATCATTTCTCCTGACTTTTTCCCAATTTCCCGGTAGCGTGGGAACCCTGGATTCCTCAAGTTTTTGAAGTAGTTTTTGAATGCATGACAACCAAGACTCAAATTATGATTAACAGGCAATATTAGTGAAATTATATTCAAACGTTGTATTCCATCTCCTGTTATGTTATGTTTAGATGTAAATAAAGCTAGAAGTAACATGAATGCTCCTGTTGTCACTGAAAATCCTTCATAAGGGGGTTTTGAATCTATATCATCATCACCACTGCTAACAAACACTTGCAAACTGTGGTTCCTCTTCAAAAAGCGTAAAATTCTCTTCTTCCAACTCATGGTCTGATTCTAACTGAATCGATGTAAATTCTGTTATTTCTGATTTACATATTTCTGAGTCATTTATAAAAGATATGAAATCATCTTCAACAAACTTATACTTACCAGAAAATGTGACTGAGCTTGTAGATACATTTTGTATGTTACTTTCCATTTCTATATCACATTTGAAACATTTAGTAATTGTCTCAGAATTGTTCACTGTATCATTTGTGGCCTGCAAAACAGACCACCACATCCACCTGACTCTCTGGATCCAACAAAATGATGGCTTGCTCAGACTCACTTTCTAATATAACCAGTTTAGATCGACATACAAAAGTAAAATCTTGATATTCCGTCATGATTTTTCCGGAATTAATTAACAATGCGAACTTACATGTTCTTCTGTGTTGACTTCAGCAGTTTTGTTGCCGGTACAAACAGGTAGAATTGCCATTAGTTCCTCTTCGTATTCTTATTTTTTCGGGAATTTCTACAGTGCTCTTGTTCAATTTCTTTTTCCCGTATGGACCACATCTTGCTTTAGCGGTCTTTTGATTTTCTGTATGGTCCATTTTATTGTAGACACTGACTACTTTTAATCTTACACAGAACAATGACAAAATTTAACTGATAATGAAGGTCGCAGATACAGACTGAAGTATCGGGTTACACACGTGACTACTGCATAGCAGTAGACTGTAGTCAGCTTCAATGAGAGGTCGAGGGGAAATTAAATGATGCTATTTATTTAATAAATAAAAACCTATATGACTGCTGTAGTAAATATGAATAACTTTATCATTTGTTAACAAGATGTTTTATTTTAACTGTATATTGATAGAGACATCTCTGTTGGAGACTAATTAATTAAGATTACAAAGTTTTCGAATAATTTCCCCTTGAAGAGCCTTCTATCTATACATGTGCGGAGGATAAAATAGTATCGTGGCCAGTGAGACGCTGAGAATTTACCGCCGGTCGCCATTTTAAGAGTGAGTTTCATCTCGGTTGCATTAGTTTTACTTTGAAAATTTATTAGATATGTTTTCGTGTATTTATTTTACTGAGGACAGTTCCCTCAGTGTTGTGGGTAGAGCAGACAAAAACCTACGTATTCTTCATGAATGGAAACCAAGAGAACAAGTAGAAATGAAATGGGGCAAAAAATTGTTCCACAGTACCATTATACAAATTGTGGGTAAGTATAATAACAAATTTTGAATACATCTTCGATTTAAAACCATGCATATCAGATTTAATTTAAATAATTACATCACAATTAAAATATCAATAAATGGTTATTGATGTAGAGAGCATGCACGTTTTCAATGTTAACAAATCATATTTAATATTTAAAAAATGTGTTATCACTGTCATCTTTTTGTTGACTGAAAGACGGTAAATTATCTCATCTTATATAATTGTGTGACGACATATCGCTGTATAAAAAATCAAATCGAGGAAGAAAGAGTACTCGTGCATGCACAAAATTTGTAACGACTTCGCAAAGTTGTAACGATTTAAGAACTCTACAAAAGCTGTATATCAATCCTAATTAAGCAATACAAATTTATGAATAATTTAAATAGAAATACAAAAAACTGATCTAAGAGATTTTAATATTTAGGGAAGTCTCTCTAGGCATGACTTGTAGTCAAATATTTCTGGAAATACAACTCTCAGTATTTGATTCTAGCTTATTATTAGTTTCACAGTAAACTAATGTATCTGGTTGCTATTTTTAGGTTGAACACACTGAGGTTTGTACAGAAAATATAGCGATAAATTCACTGAAGAAAAAAAAACATCATCTGGTTGATAAAGTTTTGACACTAAACATTTAAAAAACGCATGCCTTTTCTTAAAGTACTCTTTACAACTGAATGCGAAAGATCATCTCTGACGATAGACAACTCGGACCATATTACAAGACATGACCGTGTCAAAAGACATTACACGGACAGTAATTCGAATCCTGTAATTTTTTTTAAAATAAGTCTGGACACGGGATAACTCGGACACTATCTTTTTAAATCTTTTTGTCTTTACTTATTTTTATAAACAAAATATTATTTAATACAGTCAAAAGTCACCTTGGACTGTTGTTGTTCATTATCTTTTTAATATACAAAGTTGTTCTGCCTCTTTTTTCTGACATGACCTGTCATGTCAAAAAAAAAAAAGAAAAGAAAATAAAAAGTCTACTTTTTCATTAGATTAGAACAGGTGAAAATCTCTTATTATTATAACCTTTGTTTCAGAGAATGAAGAAAACTTGAATAAATTTGCAAATTCGGCCAATAATAAAGTTCTGAAAAAGACTGACCATTAGAAAAGTACAGTCCTCAAGGATCTTCTGTCCTTTTCTGTGGGAAAATCAGGACAGCAGGCTGGAAAAAGATTAAGAGTAGAAACAGAAAGGCTTAAAGAGAGCAGATTGCAGGAGAATGATAGCCCCAAAAAGAAAAAAGTTAAAAAAGAACAGGGGGACAAAGATAAATGCATCACACCAGCCCAGAAAAAAAAACAGAAAAGAAGAGAAAAGAACAAACTGTGTCTTTGGAAATCGAAGAGGAAATAAATGACATCTGCAATCTGAGTGCAGAGTTTTCATCAACATCTGAAGGCCTGTCAGAGCAGTGCACTCCTACAGAAAACTTTAAGCCATCAGATGCCTTTATAGGGGATGAAAACCATCCAGCACCTGCCATCTCTCTCTCTGCAACTCATAAGGTGGGCAAAAACAGACAAGAGGTTACAAAACAACATGCTCCAATCATAGACAATGCAAAAATCATATTGCAGAAAAACAGTCCAGTCCCTGTAATGCCTCCAAGGTACACTCCTCTCACTGCTACTTGGAAGGTGTGTCAAAACAGCGAAGAGTCAACTAGAAATGACGTACTTGATCCTGATCATACTCAACAGCAAAATAATCCTCAAGGTCTATTGGAATTAACGTAAAGTTTTGATAATTATTCTTTTACATGTTTTGGCAGTAAATTATGATAATTAAAACAACTTTTTAAATGTTCAGTTTTGGAGATTTCCTGCACGTCTCTTGGTGAAAATTTAAAGATTTGTCATTAATGTCTACAAAATGTGTCATTGTTTAATCAAATATTGGTGTTGACAATTGTTAGACATCACTGAATCAGAACACTTGATATACAGTGTACAGTGAATAAGTTTTAAAACATGCTGTATTTTTAAGTTAATGGCACTAAAAACCAAATACATGATGTAATTTTCATTTTTTTATAAAAAAATAAGACACAAGATTTTAATTAAATTATAAGGATTTGCATGTACCATAATGCTTTTTAGCCTTTAAAAACTGTCATCAAATAAATGCACATTCTGTTACGTGTAGGCTCGTACAATAATAACAAGAGAAAAGAGTGAAGTCAACAAGCTTTGTATATTTTAACAAAATAATTTATTTCCCTAGAAAACAATTTAAAAATTGGAAATAAGACTTACGGTTTGTGAATATAATCCAAAATTTAATCCTAAGAATGAAAAACACAAGTCCTATCACTAAATAGTTCCAAGAATCCAGGTTCGAATCTCGACGACGTTCCAATATGGAAGGCGATGACGTCAGATGTAGTTGTTGTACAAATGACAACAATTCCTCAACTGAATCACAGTTTATGTTTCTGAATAATTCCATAATAAATTTCCACTGAATTTCTTTCTCCCAGAATTTTTATAAAAAAGTTACACTCATTTGGTTTTCTAGAGAATAAATTATTAAATTCCAAAAACAAATGAACTTCAAAAACAATCTGGTTTCAACAATAGAAACCTTTCGAGCCCTCAAGGTTTAAATATACAACTAACTGAAAAGCTCTCAGAAAGGGTACTAAATCCAACTAAAATATCCCGTTTTTGTGTGATAGGTCATGTGGTCTCTTAACACTTGAACAACGTAATAGAAAATATGAAATTTGTCACGCAGCAAGAACAGCCCTATCTAAGAACCAGACTCTCACTCTGAAATAAATTTAACAATAAAACATTGTTTATTCAGACTAGGCTGAAATGACCTTGGCAATAGCCAATCGTTCTCGCGCAGTCCTTACACTACCACACACCAGGGTGAACTAGAAATAATGCTAATGTAACACCTTTTACGTTTTAGATAAACAGCATTACTGAAAGAAAATATCAAATCCCGTGAAAATAATCATTGCAATAAAATGTAATGAAACAAAAATAAAATAAAAAAGAATTTTAAAACTAACACACAAGCAATTTAATTACATATATGTAACACTTCCCCCACAAAGAATAAAGAAAGATTTATATAATAAAGCTTTCTTTTTACCATATGTAAATTATACATGAGGTAAACAAAATTAATAAGAAAATTCTTATGAATTATATAAAGTGTATATGAAATAATATTTCTATACACGGGAAAAGTGCATCTGCAATCAAATTGTCTTTTCTGTTGATGTGCCTGATGTTAAGATTATATTCTTGCAAAAACAAACTCCACCTTAATAATCTTTGATTTTTATTTTTCATCTTGTCCACGAAAGTAAGGGGGTTGTGATCATTATACACAACAACCAGAGAAGGAGCTGAGCTAATGTAAACTTCAAAATGCAGTAATGCCAATATTAAAGCCAAACATTCCTTCTCAACTGTTGAGTAATTTATTTGGTACTTATTTAATTTCTTAGAGAAACTGCACACTGCGTGATCAACACCATTTCTATCTTCTTAAATCAATACTGCTCCAACCCCAACATCACTGGCATGCACAGATAATTTAAAAGATTGATTGAAATTTGGAGCTGTGAGAACCGGTGCACTTTTGAGTATGGCTTTTAATCTATCAAAAGCTTCCTGACATTTTTCAGTCCAAAGAAACTTGCTGTTCTTACTTAACAAGTTTGTCAGAGGTTCAGCAATATTAGAAAAATTGGAACAAAACTTTCGATAGTATCCGGCCATACCCAAAAATCGCATCAGTTGCTTTTACTGACAGGCACAGGAAAATCAGAGATAGCTTTAACCTTAGCATCAATAAGTTTAACTTGACCATGTCCCACAATATGTCCTAGAAATGTTACACAAGCATGGCAAAACTCACTTTTAGATAAATTGATTGTCAAATTAGCATCAGTGAGTCTCTGAAAGAATTTCCGAACTGCAGCTAGATGTCCTTTCCAGGTGTCATTGTAGATGATGACATCATTGATGTAAGCATCACAATTATCTAGACCAGAGGTAATCATATTCATCAAGCATTGAAACGTACTTGGGGAACCCTTCATCCCAAACGGCATTACTTTATATTGATTGAGTCCATCTGGAGTCACAAATGCCAAAATTTCTTTCGCTCCTTCCGTTAGTGGAATTTGCTAAAATCCTTTCAGAAGGTCAAATTTGATGACGTACTTGGCATTTCCAATTTTATCAATACAATCATCGATTCTTGGTAATGGAAATGAATCTGTTTTTGTCACACAGTTCACCATCCTATAATCAGTGCACATACAGAAAGTTTTATCCGGTTTCGGAACAAGTATGCATGGTGAACTCCAATCACTTTTACTGGGCTCTATGAAATCGTTCTCCAGCAAATACTGAATTTCCTCTTTCAAGTATTCCTATTTGAGAGGGTTCACCCTGTATGGGTGTTGTTTCACAGGTTTTGAATCTACAATTTAAATGTCATGAAAAATTTGTTTGTCCTCGTAGGAATATCTGGAAACAAGTGCTCATATTGGAATAATAACTGTTTAAGTTCATTCCTTTCTTGTTGTTGCAAATATAAAAGTTTCTGGTCTAGATCTTTCATAATTTCCGAATTCCAAAGATTTGTTGCTCCAAGATCAACAGAGTGCAATTGAATTTCTTCACTTAAATCCTCAGTTGGTGGGACAGGTACAACTAAATTAATTGTATGACTTACTTGGCTATCTCTTTCAATATATTTCTTTAACATGTTAATGTGGCAAAGTTGTTTTTATTTTCGTCTACCAGGAGTATTTATGATGTAATTTAAAGGATTTATTTCTTTTCAACTGTGTATGGACCACAATACTTGGTCTGAAGGGGGTTTTGTGGAATGGGCAAGAGAGCTAGAACTCTATCACCAGGCTGAAAACTCCTATCCCTTGAGTTTTTATCATATCTTGATTTCATTCTGGACTGAGGAGAGTGCAGATTTGCTCTTGCAGCCTCACAAGCCTTTGACAATTTGTACTTAAAATTAGAAACACAATCAAGAAGATTGAGCTCAGTATCTTCATTTGAAAGAAGTGTCTCCTTCAACAACTTCAAAGGTCCACGCACAGTATGTCCGAAAAGTAGTTTAAAGGGACTGAATCCTAAAGATTCTTGAACGGACTCCCTAACAGTTAACAAAAGTAAATGAATGCCTTCATCCCAATCTTTGCTCATATTAAAGCAATATGATCGAATCATATTCTTTAAGGTCTGGTGAAATCTTTCCAAAGCCCCTTGGCTCTCAGGGTGATAGGCAGAAGATTTAAATTGTTTAATGCCTAATTTGTGCATAGCTTGCTGGAAAATTCCAGACAAGAAATTTGACCCTTGATCCGATTGGACAGATTTGGGAAGGCCAAATTGAGTAAAAAACTTTATCAAAGCTTTTACTATAGTTCTGGTTTTAACATTCCTCAAAGGAATTGCCTCTGGGAATCTTGTTGACGCACACATAATGGTCAACAGATATTGGTTGCTTGACTTGGTCTTAGATAAGGGACCAACACAATCTCCCATAATTCTGCTAAATGGTTCATCAAATGCAGGAATAGGTTGCAGATGAGCCTTTAGGTATCTTCTGATTGGGTTTTCCTGCCATTTGACAAGTATGACAAGATCTACAAAATTTACAAACATCACTTTTGACTTCTGGCCAATAATAGTGAGTCAAGATCTTGTGATAAGTTTTATTTATCTCTAAATGACCAGCCAGAGGAGTTTCATGGGCCAAACTAAGTATTTCCTGTCTGTAAGATTTTGGAACTACAATCTGATAGTTCACTGACCACTCGTCATTAGCAGGTACCTCGGGAGGTCTCCATTTTCTCATAAGAATTCCATTTTTAATGAAATAACAGACAAGTACTTCAGTGGCTTCAGTTTCACTAATGGCCCTCTGAAACAAACAAGAGATCTCAGGATCTTTTTCCTGTTTGATGACAAGTGATTGTCGTTTATCACCCTGATTAGATAAAAGAGAATGAGTATTTAAAAGAGAATCATTGTAATCAATACCTTTTGACTGATCCAAATTAGAAGTGAATGTGACCTCATCAAAAGCCTCACCAATACATGTGTCAGCTAAAGGAATATTTTCCTTATCAAAATCATTCTCAAGAGCTTTCTTTGACATAGCTCTGGTAACTGCACAAGCTGGGTATAACTCAGGGTATTCTTTTTCAATAGGATCAACTTTCTGATCCAAATAAGGCTTGTCAGTTACAAGTGGATTAACCACAACCTTGTCTCCAGCTAGGTCGTTGCCTAGCAACAAATGAATGCCCTCAACAGGTAAAGTAGACACTATTCTGACTGTCACAGGTCCTGAAACTAAGTCTGATGACAAATTTACAGAATGGAGAGGAACATTAACAAAGCTGCACTCTACTCTCTGAATGAGAACACTCTCATTAGAACAGGACTTCTCAGAAAAAGGCAAAATACCTGATAATAAAAGACTCTGAGAAGCTCCTGTATCCCTTAAAATTTTAATAGGGATAGGATTGGCCACATCACCCAAGAGTGATATAGAACCCTTCGACATGAATGGTTCATAATTCTCCATAATAAAATCAGACTGGGGTTTATTTAGACCCAACAAATGTATTGCTTTCAATACATGACCGTGACCGTGACCTCTTAGAAATAAGAGCATTTGGGATAGGTCTATCTTGATTCTGATGCCTATATTTCAATTTGAAACAATCAGAAATGACGTGTCCTTTTTTCTTGCAATAGGTACACGTAGTAATAGACATGGATTTTGAATCAAGTTTATCAGAAGCTTGATTTTTTGAAGTTGTGCCAGATTGAGTTTTAAGAGGAGTTGTATTGGGCTGAAATACCTTTCTACCAGTAGACTACTGAGTGAATGATAATGGCTTTCAACAGGAAATTTATGAGTTAAGGAATACTCATCAGCAGCAAGAGCAGCATTTTCCAAGGTTTCAATCTTATTCTCATAAAGATACATCCTAATGTCACTATGGACACAGTTCCTAAACTCTTCAACTAACATGAGTTGTCTGAGACTTTCGTAATCTTTGTTAACCTTTTAAGAAGAGCAGCACCTATCAAATTGTTGTGGTTTTTCCCATGCAAATTCAACATAGGTCTGGTCAGTTGGTTTTCTAGAATAGAATTCCTGAATTTTTGCCGATAAGCCTCAGGGACTAACGCATAACCCTTCAAAACACAGTCCTTAACCACATCATAGTCAGCACTCTGCTCTAGTGACAGTGAAATGCAAATATTACGAGCTCTACCAGTAAGTACACATTGCAATAATAGAGTCCAGTACTCCCTTGGCCACTTGAAATTTTCAGCAACTTTTTCAAAATAAGGAAAATATCTATCTACTTCTTCTTCCACAAAAGGGGGTACTGGCTTGATATTTCTTATAATATCAAAAGTAGGGGAGTGTTTTCCTTTTGCCAGCTCTAATTCTTTCAACTTAATTTCTCTTTGCATTTGAATATCTGATTTTTCTTTCTCAAATTGTATGTCTTTCTTTCTGTCTTTCTTCAAATTACTTTGCATTTCTTCCTATCTTTCTTTAAATTGTAACTCCATTACTTCCATTTCTTTTTCCCTTTGTACCTTTTCTATCTGAAACTGAACCTGTCTTATCTCTAATCAACTTTTTTAGCTTGACTTCCATTTTTAAAATTTTCAAACACTCCTCCGTAAAATTCAAAAAATTGTTTACTTTTGATGATATTGTGAATAAAAGCCTGTTGTTTTCACTAAAGATTTGAAACAAAATGTAAAATAGTACTTGGGATTTAAACACGAGGGGAATTTCTATTTCAAAAAACAATTTTCTGAAATATTTAACCAAAATTCATATATCCCAAGGACGAGGCCCCAATTTCTCCTGTTACGTGTAGACTCGTACAATAATAACAAGAGAAATGAGTGAAGTCAACAAGCTTTGTATATTTTAACAAAATAATTTATTTCCCTAGAAAACAATGTAAAAATTGGAAATAGGACTTGCAGTTTGTGAATATAATCCAAAATTTAATCCTAAGAATGAAAAACACAAGTCCTATCACTAAATAGTTCCAATAGAATCCAGGTTCGAATCTCGATGATGTTCCAATATGGAAGGCGATGACGTCAGATGTGGTTGTTGTACAAATGACAACAATTCCTCAATTGAATCACAGTTTATGTTTCCGAATAATTCCATAATAAATTTCCACTGAATTTCTTTCTCCCAGAATTTTTATAAAAAAGTTACACACGTTTGATTTTCTAGAGAATAAATTATTAAATTCCAAAAACAAATGAACTTCAAAAACAATCTGGTTTCAACAATAGAAACCTTTCGAGCCCTCAAGGTTTAAATATACAACTAACTGAAAAGCTCTCAGAAAGGGTATTAAATCCAACTAAAATATCATCCCATTCTTGCGTGATAGGTCACATGGTCTCTTAAGACTTGAACAACGTAATAGAAAATATGAAATTTGTCACGCAGCAAGAACAGCCCTATCTAAGAACCAGACTCTCACTCTGAAATAAATTTAACAATAAAACATTGTTTATTCAGACTAGGCTGAAATGACCTTGGCAATAGCCAAATGTTTTTGCGTAGTGCTTACACTACCGTGCACCAGGGTGAACTGAAAATAATGCTAATGTAAAACTTTTTACATTTTAGATAAATGACATTACTGAAAGAAAATATTGAATCCCATGAAAATAATCATTACAATAAAATGTAATGAAACAAAAACAAAATAAAAAAAGAATTTTAAAACTAACACACAAGCAATTTAATTACATATACGTAACAATTCTGAATAACCAGGGAGTGCCCCCGCCTGTTTACTTTGCTTTATTTGCTTTAACATCCTTTCAGGTTAGTTCTCAAATATTGATTTAGAAAAAGTAAATTCTTGAATAATTAACATTATATTCATTATTTTATACAAATTATTTTATTACAGGGAGTATCTTTAAGTGTGTAAGTCAGTGCAGTCTTTTTACATGTATCAAATCAACAATAATCTTTACAATTTAGCACTTCTGCCAGAAGTTATTGAACTTTTCCAGCTACTTTTGCATCCAACTGTGAGGCAATACATGACTAAGATGGTAGTGCAGTTTCCATTGTTTGGGAGTGAAAATAGGGTAGGTAATAACTAATATGATTAAGTTGTAAAGGTACATACACCATACATAATCTTGTCATACATGTGCAGCATCTATTTTACATCGTAAACAAAGAAAATCATGATAACTGGAGGATACAAGTTCTCTAGTTAATAGTCAATCTCATTTAGTATGTAGAAATTCTTGGAGTATAATGGTGTCACCGAGTTTTTAGCAGACATGATTTACTTGTTTTATTAAGCTGATTTCAGTTTTATCACCTCTGAAAGAAAATTTCTTGGATTTGGTCAGAACTGGTAGAAAATGATGTTTTGTAAGACCCACCGCTTTTTATCAGCTTTTTCTTAGTACCTGAAAATCATGTGTTAAGGTTTAAATTTCTTGGTGTATAGTGTTTGAGCACTAATACACCTTTTGTGTACTGTATATAAATATAACAGTGAAGAAAAGATTTTTTTTACAGGACAGTCCTCATCCACAACCACATTACACAGACTGGGACACAGACTCGCAGTTGATGATACCAAATTCCCAGCATTTCAATTCAGAACCATTTGGAAGCTTTCCCTCATCCAATTGCTCACAACTTTTCCTATCACAACAATCCATCACAACACAGGAGTCGAATACTGGAAATCATTTTCAGCAATGCACACCCATGCCAGCTGGACAAAACAAGATACCAACAGCTATACCTTACACACCTGCTCATCCGATGCAGTAAAACTCACAATATGCAACCTTTACGGACACCCAATATTCCTCCACAAATTCAAACACAAGTCTGTTTCAAAGTTCACCAATAGTAAGCAAAACACAGATATCACCAGTCTGCCTTCCAGCACCTACTGATCACAGAAATCAAGTCTTTAATGATTCATCCATTAGCAGAGAGGTATAAAGGATAAAATAAAATGCTAAGTCATACACCACATGTACAGAACTGAATAAAAAAACTCTCAAAAGAGCTAAAATAAACAGTTATAAAATCTTGTTCAGGGTATAATCCTAATGTTAAGAGGAATACAGCACACAAAATGATTAGAATTTCGCTTGTTGACAGCTAGTCTTCTTTATGTAATGATTTTGAACATTACAACATGGTGACTGAAAAACAAACGAGGATGAGCATGAGCAATATGTGTGCAGATGCCTTACAGTGGTGATGATGTTCTGGAATATTCTGGATCACTCTACTGGGTGGATGAAATATTCTAAATTTCCACCAGGAAAAGTACTAGCTATGCAATAATGACAGGTATGATATTACTGATACTAAAATTAGAATTTGAGAAGACTACTATACAGCATCTTATGGACAGATGTCCAAGTGAATGTCATTCATCAGTTGACAGATGGATGCACAGACCAATACAAATGCAGACACAACTTTTCAGGTAACAGCCAAGCAAGATCAATGCTCAATGTGACACAAAATTACTTTGAAAATAGCCATGGGAAAGGATGCTGTGATGGGCTTGGCGTAATAATTAAAAGAAAGGTTTCAAATGACAACCATACAACAATCTGACAATATCTAATGCCACTGAATTTAAAACACGATTGAACTAAACATTTGGAAAATGTTGGTGACACTGTTATTCAAATCAAATACAAACAGGCAATGAATAAGTCAAAGTTATAATTGAGATATACAAAAACTTTACAAATCTAAGAGTAATGTTGGAAATCAAGATGTTTGCAGCATACAATTATAATGGTCAATTCAGATATTTTTACATTTTCATGCCACTATTCCCATTCAGAAATGCATATATGGTATGCACTGTGTTTATTAGTTTCATGATGGTATTCATTATGCAATACACTATCTACAGTTATTTGGATTTTGTCTGAATAAATTTAATACTACCCACTGCAAAGTGAAGTGTCCTTCAATGTTGTTTACTGTGGATGTTTACCAGTAAGTATGCTGCTTCCATTTTTGTGCAAGTCCTAACAAACTGTATTGGTATTAATATTTGCGTTTGGCGGTGTAAAATCAGTTTCATGTAAAAATGTTTTGATTCAATTTGTATTTTCCTTTCCCATAAATCAGATCCAATTCACAAGTGACATTTCATATAGTACAATAAGCCCTTGGCTTGGAAAGGAAGCACTCACTCTGTTTTCAAGTTGACAATCGTTTTGTTCAAGCTGCAAATTTAATACATGTACTTATTCAATGCCAAATAGAGTTCTACATCTTCCTGTTCATGTATGGCCTTAATCCTTTAGCTTATAAAGACACCACCCTCTGTTTTCCCATTTTATATTGACAGTTACAGGGTGCTGTTAGTCACAAAAATGAGGACTTAACTTTAACTCTTTATTGTAAGATGTGTTGAATTAACATATTATGGGATATTGAGAATCAGATTATTCTTCACTATTTTGTATACTGGTATGTGACCCATAACTGAATTCATGGATTTATCAGATAAATGGATTTAAAATGTCAAGCATTATGGATTTTAATGGATTTAATTAGAACAAACTGTAAGATGTCAATTTATTTGTGACATATTCCACTCAATAATATAACTGTATTTTTTACACTGGTTTAAAAAATCTATATATCAATTTATCTATATAGTATCTTTATTTTTTTCCAGTGTGCAAATCTGACTCACTGACAAGTCTCCCCCCCCCCATGGATCTGACTTGCAAAATACACCCAGACTTATAGGAAGGTCAAAGAGAAATCGGCTTCTTGTAGCCATAAAAAGAGGGGGTCAACTTATAAGCTAGTATATAAGGTATACACAGGGTCCCCACGCTACTGGGAAATCGGGAAAAAGTTGGGAGAATTGTAATTTTTTCCCAACCGTGAAAAGTCCTTGGATTTCGCAAATATTGACGAAAGACAGGAAAAAACCACGAATTTTCTGCCATCACTTGAAACTCGAAACCATTACATAATTGAGTTGTAACTGAACTGATCATGAGTTAAATTTATCGAGATCTGACCACAATATCTGAAGGTTGCAGTTTGGATCAATTATGTGCTTGCCATTATCATATTTGTTGAGTCAATCCAATCTCTCAGTGGATTAGATTTGTCTAGTGACTTTTTTTTTTCACAGAAATCTCGATATCCATATCTTTTCTTACATGGAATGTACGAAAACCAGTCAAGCATCACAAGAGGCCAACATGGTGACAGCAAATGGTAACTGCTTACCAGATGGGTTAGCAAACTTAAACGTTAAATCGAGTCATACCCGCATGAAATCAATATGAAAATTATTTATTTTCTCAGAAATTGCTTGTATTAAAATTGTTATGTCTTTAACACGGTGAAAGACAAGATACATCTATGACGTTGATGAAATTTGATCTGGTGGTGGCAATCTGCATGCTAGTCACACGAGTATACGTATCTTACAACCCACATGTTCATGACATCATAAATCCTGTAGTTACGTGTTATCAATAATAACCCATTTCAAATGTTATAGAAAAGAATAAAAAATATTATTTGAAAGTCGTATACTAGTTGTAATAAAAATCAAAATTGAAAAAGAAAGAACACGTAGTTCTGTACATTTATTCAGAGAACAACCACCAGGGTTTTGTTGTATCACGAGACTACAATGTTGACATGTGCCCTGTGCTTCATGAATCGGACAGGCCAGATTGCTGCGACAGCGACAGGTTTCTTGTCGTTGTTCTCAAAATGAACATGTTGACAGTTACATGTTCCTTCTGGTCTTCACGAAAGGTATCTGACTTTAATTTAATTGAATTTTTGTACAACAACATTAAATAGGAGTTGATATCACATGACTATTGGATTTCTGATGTTGTCTGAGATTTGTAAGTCATGTGACTAGTTCTGCAAATGGCCAGTATCGGGTCAGGTTTCATCTGTGCTGAAGTTTCATCTAGTCTGTCTGGATTAAAGACACAACAATTATAATACTTGCCATTTCTGAAAAATAAATCATTTTCCTATTGATATCATGCAGGTACGAGTTGATATAACATCACTCAAATTTGCAAGGCCTGCTGGTAAGCGATTACCATATGCCACTACCACACAGTGGCGAAAAATTCCAAATTTCGACATGCAATTGCTGACCCACACCCAAACCTAAATGTCCAAATGTGAAAAATGTGATGGGAATATTTTGGAGGAAACCTGGATTAGAAAACGGACTGCTATTCGTTTTAAGCCAACTTTGTTGTCAAAAATGTTGAATCTCTGAGCTGAACTTTGTTGCAAAACTATTACACAGTGACATGCAGCATGAAGCATTGGTTTCTGATTTTAAAGAGGACGCAGGAGAAATGGAAAATTGTCATGACTTTATTATATATTAAACAAAGATACGAGTCCCTCTATCAATACAGGTCTGAGGACTGGTTTATCGAAGTACAAGAAGACATGATTTTACAGAAATTTTAGTTTTTGTTTATACAAAAATACATAATTTTGAAGGTCTTTTGTCAAAATTAAATCAACCCTTTTGTAAATATTGTTTAAATGATGGATTTTTAACCAGATCCTCTTAAGGAGTTTAGGTTGTTTGAAAAATCTTGTTTGGGTTTTATTGGTACAGATTAATTGAGGGTTAAACTTTTTTCATTACAAGATAAGATTGTAATACTTTGCATATGTTGGTTTTTCATACTATCATATGAGAAGTTTACTTTGTATAACATAATATATATTGCTTTAGAATTCTTTAGAATTAAAGGTTTGAAAGGAAACAAAACTAATTTATGTTCATTATGTTGTTTCCACGTAGCAACATAATGCAGGTCAGCAAGTAAAGTGAAAATGTTTATTCCGTAGATTGGAAATGACTTTGCATGCCAAATTATAGGAATATAGTCCAACTTGTTTTGTGTTATACATTTTATGGTTTTGTACATGATCATTTTGAAGCATCTTGAAATAGAAACATCTTTAGATTTAGAAAATGCATGTTTGATAATCTAAAATGTTATTTAATACCATTCAGTAACGGCCATGTCTGAACCTTGAAAAATTAATTTCATCCTGGAAAAAAAACCTGGATATGACCTCTGGAAATTTATCTTTAGAAAAGCTAGTTCAAGGACCCTTCACTCTGTTGAAGTTGCTGGTTGTTATTAATATGTCTGCCATGACACTAGCCGTTTATTTCCGAAGTGGCAATAACAGAATGCTTATAAGGTAGAGGCATCATTGCTATAAATAGATCTAAAGGCTCCACATTGCTTACCGTAGGAAAGTTACATTATTACTATATTTGTGCACATGTACTGACAGTGAATATGTAGAATTTATGCAACTAAAGTCAAGATATACATATATGTGATACGTCTGTTGTGATCACACAGCTCCATAAACTGACCTGAGTTATTTGTTGCTGACAGCAATTTCCTATAGCTTGCTAACAATTACTAAATCTTGGAATAGTTGAATGCTGGTACTACAGTCGCTGCAGACAAGTGAAAGCTATGAATTGTTTGGGAAATGTCCAACATGTATCAAAATATTTTCACGAATCTTTCAGTCATGTGAATATTGAAAAACCTGTATGTTTCAGTTTGAAATTTTTACAGTCAATGTGCTGTTTGGCATTTTATACCTGTAACCACATTATAATGAGGGGTGTCTGTAATCACATTATAATTAGGGATTCTGTAATCACATTATAATAAGAATGTCTGTAATCACATTATAAGGGGGTCTGTACCCGCACTATGAGTGTCTGCAATCACATAATGAGGGCGGACTGTAATCCCATTATAATGAGGTTGTCTGTAATCACATTACAAAAAGGAGCGCCTGTAATCACATAATGAGGATGTCTGTAATCACATGATAAGGAAAGCCTGTAATCACATTATGAGGGGTGTCTGTAATCACAATGACGGGTTTCTGTAATCACATTATAACGAGGGGTGTCTTTAAACACATGATAATGAGGGGTGTTGCAAAGAAGGAAAGCTGTAATATGATAATTCTTTTAGGTTCAGTATACCTGATTTAGTGTTGACTTTAAATTGTCAGAATCTTCCGTCAGAGTTTTGACCTTCTCTGCTGTACTGTGTATAATTTGGCCCTGAGAAGTGGCATCATTTTGTAGAGTTTGAAGCTTCTTGTCCTTTTCTTGAAGCACACTTTTCACCTCGTCCATTTGTGCTTCAAGAGCTGTAATTCGTATCTTGTTTTCATCCTTAAGGGTTATTGTGATCTCTTCATCCAAGACCTGAAATTTATACAATACTTAGAAGTAACTGAGACTGTGATGCATGTAGTATTAGCACATGTGAACAAATTGCTACTAGTAATTGGCCACAGAGCTGGAGTGAGTGAAATGATATCTTGTCCAACAGTCCAACTAATTTGAAATTTTCCTGGCAAGTAAAATTTTCTGCTACTTGCACAGAATTTAGTAAAGAAAACATGTGCTTGAGGAAAACTCAAGATATTCATGCAACTTTATGACTTATTTGCTTTCCAATATATATATAATTTTGGGGTTTTCTAAGTTCTCTGGAACAAAAAAGCAATAAATGTGTAGGTAAAATTTCCAGGTCTATGTTATTCCATAAAGTGTAGCAAGCATTACAGATATAGATTGGTCTTTCTCCTCAAAAGCTGAGACATAAAAGAATTGGAAACTCCCCACCCAACCCACCAAACATCCCAATTCCCTATTGTTATGCTAATGAGCTTCCCAGTGCATTCAAACATAATAACATGGATCTGCTGAATGACAAGAAAAGCTCATTCCTTGTACTGCACATATTTTGTCAACCATACTGCACATATATTTCATCATTAACATAAGAAATAAAGATGTCCTTTTACTGGCAAAAATGTTAAAGTGCATTGGTGTTATTCATTTTGACATTATTTTTAAAGAAAACTTTGGGACAAATGAGTAGTAAAAAAATGAATGTAAAATCTGCATAAAAATTGCATCATTGCATTTTGTAATCCACATTACAGAATGCGTATGCCAGACACATGTATAAAAATTACATACATGTACTCTCCATCACAGACTTGTGAAAATTTGCACCATGGCATTTTGTAAACCACTTTACAAAATATGTATGCAAGATACAGCAATAAAAATTACATGCATTTACTGTCACAGAATTGTGTCTACAAAAGTGCCTATTTATTATATACATGTATGAATGAAATGTACATGGATTTCATTGTCACATACAGGATTCCCTGCAAGTACATTAGTTTTACCAGTAGCACTGGCAATTTGAAAATACTGATTTATGTTCACTCATTGATGGCAGGGTTTCTTCATGCATAAATTAGTAAACATAAATCAATATTTACAGCCCAAATTCTCTTGTCACAGAATTGTGGCAACAAAAATGCCTATGTATTATATATGAATGAAAATGTAGTTTGGGTTTCATTGTCACATATAGCATTCCCTGCAAGTGTATTAATTTTAACCTTGAAAATTTAGAAATACTGATTTATGTTCACTCACTGATGGCACTTTTTGTTCATGCATCAGTGAGTGAACACAAATAAGTACCTGCAGTCCTAATTCTATCTGTATTGTCACAATATGATTAGGTCTTGTCAGAAAGCTGTCCACATTATGGAATGAATATTCAGCTGTAGAGATATGTGAAATGAAAACTATTCTTTCTTGCTATGTGTTCTGTGATGAATTTGTTTAATAATTCCTCTGAATCTTTTACAAATTTCTAGAATGTCAGACCCATGTCACATGAAGCCATTAGACAGAATATTGTCACTAGCTTTCAATGTAGCCTTTTTATACCTGGACAGACACCAAATTCAATTCTATGTTGCACACATTAGATGAAAAGATGGGACTGATGCTCTCAGTATGAAGCGCGAAAGGTTCTGGACTAGCAGGTATGTGGAACAAGGGTATTGTTAAGGGGGTCCTTCAGCAGGCTGGGAGGAGTCGACAAGGCAAGGTCATTTCTTCAATATTTTATGGTAGTTATGAATCACACATAGCTCATTCTCATTGCCTGGATGCCACAAGATAAATACCATTGTATATTCCATTTTCAACCTAAATTCAATGCCACTATATGTGTGAACATGAATCATATGTCTAACATACTTGTTGATCAACTATACATTGATTATTTGTTTATAATATCATATATCAATCAGACCTGTTAATAAATTCAACATGTTGTTCATACTTCTTGTCGTTAAATTCATATATTGATCAAATCTGTTTGATAGATCCATGGATCACAGTGTTGATAAACTGAATGATCATATTTGCTGATGGATCCAACAATCGTATCTGCTGACAGATCCTTACATCATATCTGTTGACAGATCCATACATCACATTTGTTAACAGATCCACTGATCATTTCTGCTGATATATCCATATATCAGTCAGATTTGTTGGTTAAGTTCCATATATTGACCACATCCATTGACATACAAGATCATTTGTGATTATTTGCTGTTGCACTCTGTATGCATGAGAAAAGTGTCAGATTCATTCACCACTCACTGCACTGTGTTAAGTGTTTTCACTATATCCAATCCCACCAGGTGTCATCCTGTTACACTCTCAGTACATTGAAAGATGCATTGCTACTAATTTTATTGTAATAAATTATTTAATTTACAGACTTTGATACATTCAAATTGAAAATCAAAACTCAATAGCTGCAAATGAGGGCAAGATCCAAAACCCCAATGGGGCATACATGACCAAGGCCCAAGGTGGATGGCCCCACATCACATAGGGATTCATTGGGATAATAGGAAAGGGGGGAATACTGATTTGATCCCCTATCCTACTCTGAGCCAGCTGGCTGGACTCCCAATGTTCATAATGAGGTGGTAGAAGGTAGAGAGGGGGGAACTTGGTCTGAACCATATCCTCATACTGTGAGGCCTTAGTGTGATGATCAGTGGATACAGGACTGTCAACTGATGCATCACTAAGGAAGGCGTGTTGCTGATCCCTCCCATTGGGAGGGTGTGACACACTACCTCAGAAGTTCTTGATAACTACACAACCTCTTTTTACAGCTGTTGCTGAAAGTACCATAGCCAGCAGCTCGGATGAAACTGTCTTTGCACAATATTGTTAAGATTGTAGAGTGAAGTAAAGACTGCACTTCCAACAATTTCTATCATAAACCTATATTGGACAGCTTAGATTTCAGCAGTGCTGTGCTTGGGAAGTCCCAGATATGAAATATGTTGATTATATCTCAGATGCTTATATATCTTCTTCATAGTTTCATCTAGTATTCCAAATATATATTTTGCTTTCCCTTTTCTTAGTGTTGTGCTTGGATGCTTAATCTCTGAAATCTCATGGGATCCTGAGGCACTTACATGGAAAATAAAATTTCACAATTAAACAAGACTTACCAAAGTCACATTTTGATCGGGATTTTATGAACCTGTAAGTTCCTGAGGGATCACATGCCCACCCATATGCAAATTAATTAACATTATGCATATCCCACTCTATTGTTGTTTTCTGAGGCATCCAAGCTGATGATGCTCTAAAAAAGACTGACTCATCACGTGACCTATTCTATCTCATGTAATCCCTCAGACACTTACAAATTTATAAAATCCCAATCAAACTGCGACTTTGGTAAAAAGTCTTGCTGTGAAATTATATTCAACACTTTACATAGTCTATATGTCTAACTTTTGCAGAAGTCCATAACTTCAGCAATGAGCATGATCTGGTGCTTGATCCAAGTGCTATATTGCATCACTTTCATATTCTTCTTTACAAATTTATCTAGCAGTTTTGATTTGTCTTTTTTCTGATCGGACATGTTTTCATGTCTTAAAAGATCATCTACTCTAAGAATTTTCATGCCCATTTTGCTTAATATCTGGTGCCATTTCTTTAAATGTACAGACTGATCCACTAACTAACTTGATTATCAATAAAATGAATCTGTGAGGCAAAGTTTAAAATTAAAGAAACCCATCTTTTTCTTCGAAATGGGTCATATACAGTTGCTATATGTAGAAAATTAGGAAAGTACATACAAATCTAGGATGGACAAATTAACTCGGACTTTTTGCCCGGCTGTACTTTTTTCCATAGTATACTCTAGAAAAGGATGGAAAAACACGGAAAAACATGGAAAACCAGAGAAAACAGTGGAAAAATGAAATATTTTGCAGAATATTTGTCATGGAAACCCTGAACATTGTCCGTGGAAAAGGCCGGACATGCTTGAAAAACTATGGACAGTTTGGACTTATAATTTGTTTTGATGTATTTCAGCATGGAAAACCCTGGAAAACAACTTAGTCAATTTTCAAGATTGGCACTTAGTTTTTTTTCATTTCTTCTGCTCAATTGACTAGGGTTAGCTATGTGGAAATATCTCACCAATTCTCATGAGCTTCTCACAAAGCTGCACATGAGAACCTCGTTAATAATGTATGCAAATTTTGCTAGCTCATGTGTGCGTTCTGTTAAATCTTGTGAGCCAATGCAAAAATAACCAAATTTTCACATGTGCAGACTTTGGATTCGAATTTGACATGTGTTAAATTTGTTCTAAGTTAGATTTTCTCACTTGTGTTTCACACGAGCAATATTCTGTGCAAATGTTGGCTATCTGGCATGACATCCTGACTAATGTCAAATATACCTTTCGTTGGAATACAATATTACTCAAGGAAAAGATTCTAATGTTTATGTGCCCCATCTGAACAGTGTATTCAATGCATCTTAACAGTGGTATCAAAACAATGAAGTTTTAAACAATTTCAAGTAGGAAATGAACAAGAAATAATTTTTTGCTAACAATGCCCTCAATTAAATCAATGAAGATTTTTTTTTATATTTCAAATAATTCCATTTTGTTACATTTAATATTACAAGATTTATACAATTTTGAATGTGGTAAATATCAAAACGTTTAATAATACATGTAATAATAATAATAATAATAATAATAAAATAAGTAAATATGATTTTATTTCCTGTATTATACATTTCCATACAATATCAATACTTAATAATAAGGTGGGGAAGGGGGCAAAATTCAATCATTATTTTAAGAAAGTCCATTCTTCTGAATCTTATTATACCTGTCCCAGTTATTTTTATTGTAAGTGTTGTTGTGAATAATGTGAAATATTATCATTAAGATGATGGGGATTATTTTATTATTATTATTATTATTATTATTTGCTGATAGAAAAAAATATTTTCACATTAAATACAAACTTTAAAATGTATATAGCTCCTTTTGTTAGACAAACCTATTTCATTCTGCTGGCATCTGTAAAGAATTTAGTTTGCCTTTCAAAAAAGAAATCAAATAATAAAATCACGCAAGATAAAATGTGGCTTTCTGCAACAGATACCTAGTTCGGTATTGAGATCTTCATGGAAGTTAATTCCCTTGTTTACAGTTCTGGAGACTGGTTTATGAACTTCCAAATATGCACACAATATATTTGAGGTATCAGAAGATAGAACTACCGTGAGAGTCTCATTTTGATTAAAAAAAAGCTCCATTTTTGATATTGAACTGTCACAATTTATCTCATTAATATGGGAAATTTGATTGCAAGCAGTACCAACACATGAGCAGCAACTGATCCTAGAATGCCAAAAATAATTTCAAATTATGGAGTTATCATGTTGGTGAGTAAAATCAAGACCGTGTTACATTTTGTCAGTTGACAGGACTGTAGTTTGGAGGCTGTAGGGCCTATATCTATATTTGTAGCTGCATAGCTTTCACACAAGATTTAATACGTTAGATGAGATTTTGTAATCTTGCTTCATATAATCACTGATATGATAACTTTGCAGATTATTTTATGTGCTCTGCCTGCCAAACTGCAGTTCTCAATGCATTGCTTTCAGTTATCAACAATAGACTGACGAAATTAGCAAATTGCATGCAAGCTTTATTAATCTAATTTCCATTTTTCTTAAGGACTTTTGCCTTGTCACATATCAAATTCAGCAAGTGTTCAGAGGTCACTGCATCTGCTTTTTTCATTTTAAAAGATGGTAGTCATTCTATTTCAAAGGTATCATGGGAGTAATTTCTTTTCATTTTTTGGTTTACAGATTTAAAGTACCAATCGTTTGACATGTAGCCCTTTCAAAATGAATGGTAAAACTAAATTTAGGATTTATTTAAAGGATAGTCATGAATAACACTTAGAGAAGTTTCTAAGACTTGTAAAGTGACTTTTGAATGTTGAACTAAAAAATGAAATGTTGCTCAAGAAAAAATCAGATTTTTTGGTTCATGATACGTAGTACATGCTGCTGTAATTTATTTCAGTGGATGATACAGTACAGCTCACATGTATTTTCAGAACCCCACACAATGCAATGATGGTGGAGCAAGAGAGAGAGAGTGGAGAGGATCAAGGAAAAAAAACTCCACCCTATCTCCATGTATCCTGACGGAGTTGCTGCAAATGCTCACAGAGAATTGTTCTGCGCACAACACTTTCTTGCGGAGTTGTTGAGGGTGACCATTGTGGAGTGGACATGGTCTCTATCAAATGGGCATGGCTTACTGTGAATGACCCTGCAAAGAATACTCCTTTGAGGTTGCAAGAGAGATGCCAATTTATCTACATCATTATGAGATGATTATACACATTTGCTAGTTCTAATGAAGACTATGCAAGAGATATGATGCCAAATCAAATTTTAGATAATATTAATGTATTTGCAATGCCTCAAAAACTGTACTAGTACTACTGTACTTTTTTCTTTACAAAAGGCACATTAACTCCTTTTGGAACAAGTTTATGCTTTTATTTTATTCAGAGAAATCTTATACTTAAACACAGACCTTGTTGATCTTTTGAACAGCGCAAAGTGCTACTATCTGAACATGAAAAGTAATTCTCTGACATATCTGTCAACTTTTCAAAAGCCAAGTAGAAAGATTAACAAAAGAAAAAGGGAGATTTGGACCTAAAATTGGGAGGTTTTTGCTGCATTTTTTAAGCCTGTTTTCGCTAAATATCGACAGATCTTTTGGGTACATTATGTTTGAAATTTTCAAAGGACATGCCATTTCTCCCTGTGACATGCCTTATTTTCCCCCATGATGTGCCCTCTTTTCATATTCTGGTAGCTGTGGCAAAACTGCACAATAACTTAAGGTTAGTCTTAAGTGAACATACAAGAAAGCCATTGTGACTAATTAACAGTTAATCCTTATCATTGTAACTATCTTGTGAAAAGGACTGGGAGTCCAACATATTATGTAAGCACCAGCAATTGATTGGCAAATAAATGATGCCCTATTTTGTTGCAACTAACGGTGCCTAAATATGCAGTCTCAATCATACGGTTGTGACAACTATTTTTCTCATATTTTATATCCCACCCTGTTTCCTTATTGTCAACTCATAAGGCATTTAACATTATTTATTAAACCTTTACCTCACAGACAGTATGGCTTTTTAGCCCTTCGATATACATGTAACAAAGTTACTCAATGCAGTGCGCTATAAATAGAACACCTGTTACCTATTCAACTCCATACACTGTTAACTGTTAAGCAGCGTAGTATATGTTACATTTAACATCAATTTGAATCATTGTACATTGTTGGTACACATATATCATGTATAGAAAGATTTAAGAGTAAAATCCGATTGTTATAGCAGTATAATTATTTTTCACGGAAGAATTTTTTTTTTGTGCTTTAAAATCTTGAGAAAACTCATTCACTGTCAAGTCAGTGAAGCCGCATGACCAACTGTAGCTGCCACATCTTATACTCAAAATTTACAAGTTGATCTGCATCTACATCACTAAATCATCTGAATTTGATAATTTATAAAAACTAATTGCTGCCTACATCAATATCAGAGCCTTTACCTAAGTTGTTGAAGCTTTCATAGCTGTGATTCTAATCGTGAAAATTCAAGTAAGTACTGAAAAAAATCAGCTGACTCCATTTTAGAGAGTGGAGAATATGATCCAGTTACTTTAAATAACAAATTTATCCCTGGAAAATCCTTACCACTCAGTCTTTTTATGCAGTGCATGCCCAAGAATTGACAGACATTCATGAGTTGAATGCTCTAATTGAACATTTATGTCAGGAGTGGAACTACAACAAGACAGACATTGAACATGGATTGTCACCAAGTTGGGATTAGTTCTGGAACACTTAAAGGCAAAAGACAAAATCCATCTCAATAGGAAGGGTTTATTCCACTTTCTCAATGCAGTAATAAAGATTTCCTCAATACTAAAGGACATCCATGATGCCTCTAAAAGACACAGATCACCAATATAATTTGGACCATGCAAACTGTTTTAACCATGATCAGAAATCAAGGAGATATTTCTGCTGTTTTGAATGAGGGCATAATGTACAATCATGCAGACACACAAGCAAAATAAAGTGTCACTACTGCTTACAATGTGAGCATAAGGCAAAACACTGTGAAATGTTCCACTCAAATATGCATTATTAGGAAAATGGCGATGAATATGGGGCCTTAAGTTTAACAACCAAACACATTTTTCCAGAAACTTCAAAACATCCTATAAGACCTACTAAGCATAATTCTCCCTGTGATGACAGAAACCAAACTGCTGATACCCCAATGAGTGATGATGTCCATGGAATTACCTCTGGCATAATCCCATTAAGTGCCTCCATCAATCAAAGTGACCATAATGCGTTAACTGCTACTGAGCTAACTGTTGAATGTGCTAATGTTTCAAGATGCATTGAAAACTCTTCTGAAGAAACAGTTGATAATCATGATTTAGGACACTGTATAAAAGAAAATTTAGAGGAATATCATGGTTCATGTATTGATGGTAAAAACATTAATTCAGATATTCCATATCATTCATCTCAAAACACTCAAAACTTAGAATTCTCTCAAAATCAGTGGTTTCAGCAAAAAGGTCTCAAAATTTGCCATCTGAACATCCATTATCTTTTTCCTAAACTAAATCAAATTACTTCTTTCAGGAAATCATTCAGTAATTTATATTTTTGCATTCAGTTAAATCTTCTTGCATGAACTTTTTCATGATGATGAACTTAAAATTCCTAACTACAGTTTTCAGAGAAAAGACCGACTTTTCCAAAAGGGTGGTTTACTTCTTGTTTACATTAAGGATGGCATTTCTTTCAAATGTCAATATGATCTTGAGGAAATTGCTATAGAAATAATTTGGCTAGAAATGAGACATAATGTCCAAAAACCATTTGTATTAGGCTGTGTATATGATGTTCGTCCATTGGTGTCAATGAGGACCATTTATATCTTTAAATCCACTGGGAGTGGGTCCGGAGATGGCTGATCAGCCCAATCTGGGCCTGGAAGAGTCTGTTGCAATCGGGACATGGATGTACAGGTTGCTGACTTGGAGTTGCAGAACTGCTGTTCCTGGATTTGCGCAGAGCACGTTTTTCACCTGCATCCACCGGTCTTTTCTGCTCAAAGGCTGCCACATTGGCATTGACTTGACTGCACCAAGCAGATTGATCAGCAGCAACACTCTCCCAGCTGTCAGGGTCAATGCCAAAGTTCTTCAGCAAGGCCTTGAGGGTGTCCTTGTACCTCTTCTTTTGACCACCGTGAGATCTCTTGCCTTGCTGTAACTCTCCATAGAACACCTTCTTGGGTAGGCATTCTTCCGGCATGCAGACAACATGGCCAGCCCATCGGAGTTGTGCCTTGCACAGCATGGTGTGGTGCTTGTCATGCCGGCATGAGTGAGCACCTCTGTGTTCGGTACCTTGTCCTGCCATCTGATCTTCAGCAGTTTTCTCAGGGAGCTCAAGTGGAAGTGGTTCAGTTTTTTAGCATGGTGGCTAACACGTGATAATTTTTTAAACCAGTTGGCACAATCTTTCACATGTTGGAAATTTTGAAAATAAATGTTATTTACACAGAGTAACGAACAACTTCATTAGAAAAGGCACGTTATTAACAGTTATTATCGACGTGATTGAAAAACGAGGATTCAGTCAGTAAACAGCCCAGTTCCCTACCCCCACCCCCCCGCAGTTTTCTCGAAGTATAGCCTAAACTGGGTTTTTCAATTTTTGGAGGTCCCTCAGTAACTCATCCCCTCGCTTATAGTGCGGTCTTTGTTTGTGGACCCCATTGTGCACGAGTTATTGAGGGAGAGGTGTGTGTATATATATATATATATATATATATATATATATATATATATATATATATATATTATACAAATGTTGTTGCAGAAGGCCTCATGGAACATTGGTCAGTTGACCAAATTAGCTTCTTTAAATAAAGTCATTATTATTATTATTATTATTCATTTCTCTCTCCTGCTCTCTCTAAATAAAATGACAGGTGTCAAGTTTATGCATCAAATTTACAGTTGTCTAACATGGCTATAAAAGACCTATTAGTAGCAGTAATACCATCTCTATATGTATCTCAAATTGATGCTTTCTACTGCTTATTATGGAATCTTCTACTTAACGTGTAACAAAAACTTAAGAAACTGGTAAATGACCTTTTTTGAGTGTACTTGGCACAATGTATAATATTTTTTTTAATCTCTCAATACTATGTTAATTGAATGAACAGATGCATTCATTTCCTTATTTCTGTTGCAGTTCATGCAATATGCTTTATTAAGCATAGCTGCCAACCCTCCAGGCTCACAGTTAATGAAAATAGGAATAAAAATTTGTGAATATTGAAATGAATTCTTGAAGCGATCTTCGAGTCCGGGAATATTTGTCGGAACAAATGTTTAGCATGGGATCCAGTTGATAAATGTAGATTGTGTTCAACAAGAAAACTCACAATGTTTCAGCATTGGTAGCTTGCAAGTTTTCTGTTGATGGCTTAAAATATTTCAGAGCCGAAATCTGCTGGAGTTCTTAATTTTCCCAACCTCTATGTGTTTTTACTACCAATGTGCTTCTCTGCCACCATGCCCAATGCTAAAATTTGTGGCACACTGTGCGCAAAAAGCATGATGTATATCAGTGTTTGATGGCTGAACAGACGGCCAATTTTTGGTATATTCAAAAACTAAATTTAACTTTTTGTGCAATACATTTCTTTTTCCTTGGTGGTGAAGACACTGTCAACATCGATGCTGAACAGTAATTCAAATCGGTGTTGGCGGTGCATGTGCAGAGCAAAATTCTAGTTAGGCCCCAGTTTCTCTCAAAAGCATTTGTAAAACTACTCTTATACATATAGATTAAAATATGCTAAAATACTTGCTACTGGGCCAACTGTATCAATCAGCTATAGTTCTACTAATATCGCTACCAGCAATTCCGGACCACTTCAGCAACTGTCGATATCACGACTAGCATTTAACGGGAAATCTGTTATTTTATTAAAGATTTAAAATAATTGAAAGTTGGGGAATTCGTGAATTTTTTGCATGTGGCATGAATCTGTGAATTGCTGAAAAAGTCATGAAATTCACACCAAAATCGTGAGGGTTGGCAGCTATGGTTAAGTATCATATGAAATTCAGCATTATTACACTCTGCAGTGAAAAGAACAACGAATGATAGACATCACATAATTTACAACAAAATTGCATTCATATTTGGCTGATGTGAAACAATATTGCACAAGTTCCAATAGTTACCCTATGCATAGCATGGCTGGATCAGGTCAATTGTTGGAGGTCTCTTTTCTCCAAAATTTCAAAAGGGTCTCAACTTTCATCAAGGGCACCAAAGCAAAAGTCTATGTGTCAATAAACATGCGCAAGAATAAAACGATATTCAAATTTCAAGTGACAAGTGATTATATGTTTGTGTACATTTTGGGTTTTTTTTGGCTTGTGGGGGGGGGGGCCCTGATTCAGTCCTGATGAGTTCTCAGTAATATCTTGTACTATTTCTTCTGACATCCAATCACAGGATTATAGAGGTGTGATTTAAACTTGAGATTTTTATATTATAAAAAGGAACCATGCCATTCCTTTTCTTATTTGAAATAAATTAATTTGTGATGAATGCAATAACAAAAAAATATCCTGGTCGGAAAAAACAATCTAGCCTGATAAAAGGCTAGTTCCTTGCAATACATGTGTAGTTAACATACTGAACAAGTATGTATATCCTCGTGACTGGGTCATTATGTGATTTGTAAATTCAGAATTCGCTCATTTTTTTTAATAACAAAATTGGCTCTCAACTGGAATATAACTGTCTAAGCCTCAGCGTGTGTATGTTGGTTCAGACTGCTTTAAATACAGTAAAAATGTAAACATATTGCAAAATAAGTCAATCAACCTTTTCTGAATGTACAGAATAGACAAGGCATTTTTCTTTTATTTTTTTTATGGTATCTGATTGTAAATCATGCATGATGTTTCAGTCTTTCCATGGATGGTCATCATCCATCAAATGTTCAAATTTCAATCAGTAAAACTTTCCTTCTTATTGACTGGACCATAATTTGATGTACTACATGCAATGTGCCAAGTCATTCCTGTGACAGAAACACACCTTTCCCAAGCTGAAATTGACATCTTCTTCTGGTGCTAACATTTTATAACAATGTTTACAGTGGTCACAGCCTTGATTTCTACTGAAGCCAAGTCTTTATTAGGGAGAGACCATTTAAGTTTCTAATGGGGGGAGGGTAAATGTTTGAAAACTGTTGTCTTATTCTGATTTGTTGTATAAAAAAGAACACTATGCACTTCCTTGCTTTACTTGCAACAAACTTGTCTTGTAATCAATAAAATAAAAAATACCGCAGTCGGAAGTAATAATTTAGCTCCATACAATTAAATGGTCAGTTCCATATAGTACAAATGCATTCAGAATTGAACTAGTTGGTAATTGTGTACATGTATATTCAACCTCATAACAGGGCCATTACTGCTTAAGGACTAAACATGTTGGTTCACTTTTAAGTGTAAATTCAGTGTTTAATAATTTACCAGTCTTCCAACATCTTTAAATTAAATTTCCTCATTTCATCAGAGCGATCAATGTTTTCCCAGGCGAATTAGATTTTTTTCTGACAAGCTTGATGGGCATCTCCCTTGGAATACTGGAGGGACCCAAGTTAAAATTAGAGGGGCCTCAGGCATCGAGCTTTAAGACTTTGTGAGCAACTGATGTAATTCAAATGGCTAACATTCTTCTTTTTCACCTAATACTGTATGATTCTTACAGATGGGAGGGGGATCCTGTCAGGGTCTCGGCCAAATGAAATTTATTTTCTAGGGAAATCTCATTTTCGTGAAAAATTTAATTTTCATTTCCTTCCAGCCAAATATTAACAGTTTTGTCAAGGCCAATATTCCAAGATTATCAATGAAATATTCCAGGGTTTTCCAGTGCACCCTGGATGGAGTCTCGAATATTAGTCCAAATACTCCAGGGTTTTTAATGCTGGAATTTTTCAGGGTTTTCCATGCCAATATTCCAGGATTTTCCAGCCATAAGCCTGGATAGAACCAGGAACATTAGTCCAAATACTCCAGGGTTTTCCATGCTAGAATTTTCCAGGGTTTTCCATGCCAATATGCCATGTTTTTCAATGTCTTTATGTCCATGGTTTTCCAGGCTACCCTGGAAAGAGCCTGGAATTTTAGTCCAAATACTCCATGGTTTTCCATGCTAGAGTTTTCCATGTTTGTTCCTGGAATACAGCCTATGGATGTATATCTTTTCAACCTTGCTGACAAGCTACATGTATGGCTGAGGTACACTGTCCAAAAGACTGATTTTATTACCCAGAACTATCTTCTTTCTTAAATCACGTTGATGTTGATCTGACCGTCTGATCCCAAAAATATTAGTATTTTTGTTTCTCAGTTTTTCTCCAGGTGAAGTAATCTACTCATTTGCTGCTATGTATATTTAATTTACATTGTTTGTTTCAGTGTATACCCCAGGGGTGTAAAACTGAGGGTAAAAGAAACCCCCTTGGTGACAGAACTGGGGGTCAAATAAAAAATGTGGCGGTCAAATATACTGACAAATTTTCACCTGATCCATACTTTTTCAGCTGAAATGGGATATTGCAACTTGCACAACATTCTCTCTCTCTCTCTCTCTCTCTCTCTCTCTCTCTCTCTCTCTCTCTCTCTCTAAAAATACAAATAAACCAACACACACAATTAACACACAAATGCATTGCCCATTCAAAGGATAATTTGATTAGTTCATTTTCCTTTTAGTTTATAGTCAAACTTTTAACAGTCTCTTTATAATCTTTATGTAGCAATATTATAGACCAACACATTACATATAAGCTAATACAAAAATCCAAATAAATCTTTGTAACCAAATGACAGTTAATTTACTGCCTGTCATAAAATGGGTACTATCATCGGTTTCATTGTACTTCGTCCTAAAACACATTTAACCAAAAAACAAAGAGGCTAATGATTCATCTTCTCTTTAATAAGTTACACTTGAACTTTTAGATCTTTCTTTCGTTGCAGCAAAGTTAACAAAATCTGAAACGTCACCCTGAATTTGTAATCCAAATAATGGATTTGTCTCTGCAAGTTTACTTATTTCTTTGTTCTGAAAGAATGCCTTGGGTGATAATGTGTTCAAAAGATATCTTGTGGTGAACAAGGGCAGATTTTTTAAATTCTTACACGCTGTCACGAAAGGATTATTCACTTGTGCAGTCTTTGCAATCACGAGATCAGAAGTCACACCGGTAATCCCAATGGATGTGCTGTATTCCAGTCAAGGGAATTATTTTCTCCATTTTTCGTTAAGTCAGATCCACAGTTACTCTTTCGTGTTCTGCTTCTTTCACTTTCTTCGCTAATGATTCTTAGTGCACGCCGTTTTAAACTGGAGATCACATTTTAGTGCAACAAGCATTGAGGTTAAACATCTAGACTACATCCTGCTGAGCTCGATGGAAATCGCATGAGAGCTCGCAAGATTAGGGGAAGCTACTCTGTCATAACATTGCCTATGCTAGTCTGGTTCTCTGCTTCGTATGCTTCGTATAGCAGAGTGCAATGCAGGGAGCATACGAAACAGGGAACCAGACTATGCCTATGCTCGAAGTATACACGATACCGTCCCTAATCCAACGCATTGGATATTAAATAAATCCTGATTGCATTTTGCAAATCATTTGCATCAAAAAAACGCATGGCAAAAAATTGTGTGCATCAATTTTCTTCAGTGTGCATCCCTGACGCACAAATGTGCGTAAAGGGAAACACTGTTTGTTTGTTAGTTTTTTTATTATTTTTTTAATTTCATTACATGCTATTGTAATGTAACATCATATTTTTGGACTTGACTTTGTTGAAAATTGAGTTCATTTCTGCTTGACCCAAACTGACATTTTTTTTATTTTATTCTGTGTAAATAACTAATACAGTGTGACCCTGCTATAACACGGTAGTTGGGAGCCATAGAACCCGACTGTGTTATAGACCGAACCGTGTTATAAGCAACCAGGTCAGTTAGCAGAAGAAAATGATGCATGTACCAGAAATAAAGGGGGGGGGTAGGTAATAAATGCGGGCGCAAAAATATGTGCTTCACTGGCACAGTTATCATGTTAAATCTATGCATATTAAATGAGAAACACAGCTGTAGTGAAAACAGCGAAGACATATAATATTTTACTTTATTCAGAGAACCACACATTGGTACATATACGTGTATACTGTTTATATATACATGTCTAATGCATAGCAATAAAGTATCAACACTGTGTACTCACCCGCGAATCCAGTCACATAGAATGAATCCACAATACATGTAATTAAATCGAAAATATGCACACACACAGATTTAAAATATTCAATAATTTTGTCACAGGTGATATAGGTCTGAATTGAGTTGAAAAAAATAGCAGTCACGTAACGAATGATGAAGCACATTTTCTTTTCAGTATGTCCTAAGTCAGTAGAAGTTTCCGTTTTAAGCGTCGTCGGTTGAGTTCGTAAGCATAAACTTATATCCTGTAAAAAGGAAACTTTCACAACACAGTAAAAATGTTCCAGTCACGTTGTAAAATGAAACAATCCATCAGATTCCATTGCTTTTATTTAAGTTTGATACTGACTTCCTTTGAAGAAAGGTTCTTTGTTTTTATTGAAGAGTGTAGTCGGCTTTCTTTGATGAAGGGTGCATGCGTTATTGAAGTCACTGCAAAAGGACAGCTTTGGAGAACCAAACAAATTCCTGTTTCTTATTGTGGTGGCAACATCAAAAAATTGTATTGCATGATTGAGACTGATTTTTTTTTTTCCATTTGCTTAGTTTGTTTTCATAACAATTGGTGCTTCAA